>OV884014.1:113188152-113190652 GCA_930367205.1 Acanthosoma haemorrhoidale | reverse complement strand
GTATTCATCAAATAACTAACATTTTGAATATTATAACAATATTATTTTATTATAAATCAAGTAAATGTTTATTTATAGTGTGCCATTTCAATAAATAAAAGAGCCACTTGAGCTTATTATGTGTTTGTTAATAAAATTTGTGCTTTCATTATTAACTTAATCTATTAAAAAAATAATTATTATTAATTAATTAATTAATATTGTCCCAATATAAATTATGTATATATTAGGATATTATGAATGTGTTTCCTCTCTGTGTTTCCAAAAAAGCTTTATTTGAAAACAATGATCAATCGTCGATATAACATAGATCAATGATTAATGCTAAAATATTTCCTAGGGCTGAAATTGAAAATGAGTTTTAATTATGAATTGTTAGTAAATACCACTTTGGCAGCAGGTATGTGAATAAATAATGTAAGAAAATAAATTGAAAATTTGAAAGTGTATAGCATCAGGATTGAAGTGTTCAAAGAGTATTGAGGATTTATGGATAACAAAAACAAAATGAATATCTTAGAGCAACTAAATAAATAATACAAAATGACTAATAATAACAAAATAATGTAGTTCTGATTAATTGAGTAAAAAACATTTACATTAATCTATAGATCTATGAATGGTTTTATTAGTTGATCCAGTATCTTTTAGTGTTGGTATAAGCTTATTTTGACTTTTTTTACATAAATAGGTGCTGTGTTTGCACCTTAATTTATAAAAATAATTAAAATATATTGTGATAACTTGTTGATTTGATGTAATTGATGCTATTTTCTATTACCTGAACTATTGATAAAACCATACATCCTGATAATTCTGACCTGACCAGTGCTCTGGTGACCCTCTAGATAACAGAGGAGTCACAACATTGAAATCATCTGGAATGAAACATTCAATAATCAGTGATACAGTGGCTTCATCATTTTATCTCCCTTTTTTTTTGTATATATTATCATTAATTTATTTAATGAAATTATCTATTTTTAACTAACTATTTTTTAAAATGTTAATTATTAACTAAATTATAAAATTTCTAAAAAAATATATATAAACATATACATATATGTAACTAACTATATATACTAAATATATGTAAACAAGTTAAAGGATGTAAGCTATGTGATTTTCACTAACATTAATTAATTAATTCATCTATTTTAGCTAACTATTTGTTTTTTTTTAATTATTAATAATGAACTTATTTATTTTTTTTTAAATATATATGTTGTAACGTTATTTTTAAGAAGTGATTTGAAAGAAAGTTTATTTTATTATATAAAAATATTAAATAATATAAAATAAATTATAAAAAGTTTAAATCCTAAACAAGTGAGCGTAATAGCTGGAAGTATGTGAATAATTGGAAAAGCTGAGAGGAAGGCTGGGATTACAGATATAACTAGTTTTTTGGAGAGAGTTGTGGAAAAAAGGTTGTCAGTTTTGGACTTTTTTTTAAAGAAAATAGGTGTTGATAATTTCTTCCAGTTTGCGGATGGTCAAACATATTTGACGTGAGGGCCTTTACACTTTATATTTCCTCGTAGTTCTTATTTCTTCGTAAAACCTCCTACAGCATATTGACAGAGTCTACAGGAGGCCATTGAGAAAGCAGTACAATCATCAGGATCACAAATCTCACAATACTTGGACGGAACAAGGCAAGCATCATCAGGCTGTCATGAGCCTCCATGAGCTTTAATAAATTATAAGTTTAATTTACATTTTATTTTTCATTATATATATATATATATATCTACTAATATATAGATATAAAGCAACCAAAGAACATAGATTGTGTGATTTTTTTTAAAAAGTAATTATTGCTAAGCACTAATTATATACTAAATTATTATATGCATATATATTGTTTCATTAGATTTGTCTTTAGGACACCGCAGTGCTCCCATGTTTCTCACCTCTACACCGAGTTAGGACAGCTCTTTCCCTCCTTCCGTGCACAATACCTTCCTTCTACAAAGCAGCTACCCTCATCCCCCTGTTTTTATATATACAATACTCAGTCCACTCCTGGAAAACAATATCCCGTCTCTCTGATCTTTATACTCCTTTTTGTGGTCAGGACCATTAGCTGAAGGTGAGCCTCATCACCTAGTGAGTGTATGTGTATTGGACTTCTTAACAACAATCTTTTATTTTTTATCTGAACGTTATTGCTTCCTAAACCACCTATTAAACATGAATTCAAAGGCTTTATGTCAAAACTAAGGCCGGTTTGGCATAAAGCTTACAAAATATGAAGTGAACATTGGCACCCAGCTAGCAATACCGTGCAGCTGATTGTATTGTGCTGTGGCAATTTGTATGCCTCGAGGAAATCACAAGTGACATTTCTTCAGTGTTTGAAGAGATGGCTTGAGCAAATGCGTAAGACCAAGCGGGGGGACATTGAAGGCCTCGACCACCTTTGTCCAGGAAACAGGGGCTACAGCCAGAGCTACCTTCTCAGGGACAAACAAGCCACTGTGAAACTTCACCCTGC
>OV884014.1:112254540-112522826 GCA_930367205.1 Acanthosoma haemorrhoidale | reverse complement strand
ACACACCTGAGGACGCCTTGAAGAGATAAAACTTCCGCTGGTCAAGACTTAATAAACGAGTAAGCTCAACGAAAACAATTGAACGAAAACAAAATTCAAAGACAATTGTATACGCGTTATCCAATTATGAATTTTAAATAAATTATTTTAATATATGTACCACCGAAGCGTATCCAATCCTTTCAATTAAAAGTCCTGAGAACAATAGTAAATGCCCCTTATTACGTCAGCAACAAAACCCTCTGTCGGGTTGCCACTAGGGAAGTGCCTAATCACTCTAGCCCTGGTGACAAGTGCGGATTGTTGTAGTTTATAACATGGACCATGTTCCATGTCGGCGTTAATATCTGACTCCATTTTATTGATAGGGATGTGTCCCGACAATACACTGTGTTCAGGATAAGAGGTTCAGAGGTTTCATAAAGAATAAGACCAGTTTTCAGAGTTCGGGCGGGAGATCGGCAGCGTAACAGGTCAAGGCTCCAGAGGGTCTGCAGGGCGGCTGAGAAATAGGGTGACGTGCACAGCGGCACTGAGGAGAGAGTAGGATGACGAGGAGTCTAAGTGTCTGCCTTCCAGGGCCAAGCGGCCCCCGCGTAAAGCGACCGAGTAGTGCGGCTGAGGAGATGAAGAGACTGGGAAAGATTTGGTCTACGGGGCGAAACCCGCTGATTTAAATATTATTTCCCCTTCCTAGTGGGAGGCGGATTCGGCTGAAAGGAGTATGTTTTATGATGCCCAGGTGACCAATCCCCCTTAAGTTTATGACTGTTGGTCTAAAAGGGTGTGTTAGCTGCTAGGGACTCACCTACTTAGGTTTTATGACCGCCGGAAGGTGACCAAAGGTCTGCCCGGATCTATTTATGACAGTCAGGTGGCTTATCCTCTCAGGTTTATCCTCTCAGGTATAAATAATATTCGACCCTCTGTTACGTGTTTTACGACTACCGGCCTCTCCATGATTTATTACTAGAAAACCATGTTTTATGTCTAATTACAATACATTATATATGCACCAGAGTATAGGGTGATTTAACACTTATGTAGTTAGGGTCACTACACCCTTCATAACGGTATTAATTTACCCTACATTCTCGAACTTATGCCTTCCAAGTTCATGAAATTCAATAGTAACCTATCCAAACACCCTAATCCCCTAGCACAGTCATTGCACTGCATCACTCATCCCTACAATCCTCCTCGGAGACTGAAATAGCAGAGGCCTACCCACCCCACTCAGATCAGTCACCTACGAGTGTAAGGAATAAGTCCACGGAAATTAAAATCTCTCCCTGAACATTAAGACGTGAGAAACTTAAAATTAAACAACATGTAAGTTATGGAAACCATCTGAAAAAATACATTGCCGCTAATTTTGAAGAATACGGCTTCGAACTTCGAAGGCAGGCAAATAAATTTAGACCTTTAAGCAAAATATAAAGAGACGCTGAATTTTCTGATGTAGGAGAATGCACGGTTGAGAGGTTTAAGCAAAAGCAAGAGAAAAAGCTGATTAACACAAACTATTTTTAACTCGAACTATGCATAACTCGAAGTGATCTCTCATTCCCTTGAATTTCGAGTTACCGAGAGTTGACTATATGAGAAATAGATCAGATCAGGTCACGTGGCCATGGAAGAACTAATGTTTAATATTTAAAATATCACAACTAAATTCTAGTATATGTGTTATTGACTAATAAACTCTTCTTCGGTCTGCTTAAAACTCATTTTGCGTTTCCAAAACTCACTTTTAGACCCTGCGGAATTTGACGTTCTGTTTCTTTTAACATGTTAAAAGCTACTTTTTGAAGACCTCCTAATAAAAATAAGAAAAAGTTGTTGGCATGAGAAAATACTTTGATCTAGGATGGACTATTAGCTTCAAGCCCTAGGCCAAAGATGCTGGTGTAATTGTGGCCATGCCGAGGTCCTGAAGACATAGCCACGCTCGCTATCAGTCTCCTGGTCCGTGAATAACCCCGCTTCCATTGTCCCAGACTGGCTGTCACTCACTTTCCCCTGCCACTAATGGCCATTTGGCGGTGGCGCAATCCGCTTTGTGAAGGGAAACGGCTAATGTCAGCCGGAGGAACAGGATGTAGAGGTTAGTTATTTCAGTGCCCGAGACAAAGAAGCCTAAGATGACAGATCTCCCGTCTCTCGCAAAATATCGTCTACAAAAAGGATTTCGACATATCTAACATCTTCAGTTGTTAAAATGAAAACTCGATTGTAGATATGGAGACAAACAAAATCAATGATTAAAATCAACAATAAATAACCAATTTGAAAAAGGCCTATACTCTAAAGTTTCTTTCCGTTGTATCTATTATAATATAAAAATTCAATGCATTCACTTATTGAATATCAAATTCACATCCGCTTATTAAAAGTTAATTCAAATCAAAGCGTTCACTCAACGAACATATACCTAGCCAACGACCATGGTAGATAATAAGGGTAGACTAAAGGGGTTCATGTAAATAATTACATGATCATGTTCATGTATGTTCATGGTATATATTACATTAAATTATTTTCAGGCAAACAAGACGATAGAGAAAGAATTCTAGGAACTCTCAAAGAAACTACAATTTTCACCTTCGCTAAAATCATTTCACGCAGCTCCTTCGCCTAAGATGGATTGAATAGCTTATAGCGGCTCAAAGTTCGAACTTACCCATGAAAAAAAGATAAGAGGACTCAAGAATATAAAGAAAAAATATTACAAAATCTGCAGCATGACCGGTACTCGATTTATGGATCTCATCATTCAGCAACAACTTAAAGGCTGGACCAAGAACACACAATTAAATTGTTCTTTCCGTTTTATATATTATAATATAAAAAATCTATGCATAAACAAATATAAAACACACTCGTTGAAGCACCTCGCAAACAGAGATTTGAATACCACCTTCCCTCATCGATGGCAACAGACTGTCGGGGAAAACTAAGATTTAGTTTGAGCTTTTATTTAAATACACACTGCTGTATGGTGCACCGCTTTTTCGTCATCCGACTTATACGACAGCTCGGCGACTCCAACAATTTCAAAACGGTATACTGATGAAAGGGGTCAGAGGTACTTCATTCAATCTTTGATTTGCCTACTGCGTATGAATTCATCCAACGTAGACATATCAAAGATTCCCTTCACAAACCCGGTGTTTAACACGATAACCCCCGCTCCGTTCCCCTGTCGATGGTAGGAACACTTTAGTCTTAGGTTCTAGTTTTTAGGTTTAGTTTTTTCCCGGTTGTAAGCTGAAGGTGAGCCTCATCACCTAGTGTATGTGTTTGACTTTTAACATAATTCTGCATTGTATTATATCTATGCCCTCCTTCGAATGCATCTGCGTATGCACCACGAGGAGAAACATGTAAATCAAAAATTATTTGTTCATTGTAAAAATTATCAATGAAGAGGATTTAAAATTAAAAAAAAAAAAAACTTTTATTGTAAGATGTAAGTTAGTTTTAAGACTATGATAAATAAGGTGAGGACTTTTAATAAATTCAGTCCATTAATGTATAATATTCCTTATATTATTATACTTTTTTACAAAGCAGATCACCTTAAGTAAAAATTTGTATAAAATGTAATGTTATATATATATATATATACATACATAACACAATAATACTAGGTCACACTTTCTCCCCATTCTTTTTGTAAAGTAAATATTTTTGGGAAAACTACAAAATCAGACCTAACGAATAAGAATGATTTGAATCAAATCTGTGCGCCACAGTATCTCTTAAATGTATCCTTACGCACAGACTCTCCAACGAGCTGGAGAGTGGATTTATTATTTTAAGAAATTTCTTTGTAACAAGTCATTTATTATATTTTTATATTATACTATTATTCACGGCTTGGATTATTTATTTTCGCAATAGAGCTGTGAATAAATAAATGTCGAACAATCCACTGAATTTCTCAAATACGCACACGCAGACATCTAAGTGCCGTAAAATGTAAATAATAAATAAATAAAGATTTCAAAGAATCATGTAATGGAAATCTCTGCGGAAATAAGCGCGCACAATTTTAAGGGAAAAATAAATACGAAACAACAAATAGGATACGGACGGTATAAAAAGACGAAACAATAGCGGATATAAGAATAAAAATACACAAGAGACAGAGGCCCAACAAGGCCTGCCGCTGACCGGCACCGATAGCACTTACTGGCCCACTCATGGTCGAGCTCCTTCGACTTAGACAGTGTGTTCTAGTGCACTTGTGTGTACATCTTGAGTAGTATGGACGCATACAGTCAACAATACCATACTATACCAACACTCAAGTTATGGTTAAGCAGTTATATACGCCATAGAGAAACCCAACTACAGACAAGTCGCTAAACCAAAACCTTAAGGCCTTCTTATCAGCTCTCATTTTGAAATAATTGCCAAGCAGTGTAAGAGCTGCTATACTTTCAAACAGGGATGGGGCAATTGTCAGCTACGTGATGGAAAACAAAATTTAGTCAGTAAATAAAAAAATCTTAAACAAGGAATAAAAATAAATGTTTTTCTGTCCAACGTAGTCCTGGATAAAATCATGAAAGAGCAATGGAGAACCAATAATACGAGTGCGACAATAGGGACCAAGAACAACCACATTAAAATAAAGTGCCTTGCCTACGCAGACGATCTTGCCCTTTTAGCGGAAACGGAAGAAGAAACGATCGACCAAATAAACACACTGATAGAAATAGCCGAAAAAACAGGTCTACAAATCCCATACGAAAAACAGAACTAATGACTACAGACCAAGACTTCAAGAAGCAGCAGAAACCATATACGGACCAATAAAAGTAACACAAAAATTTAAGTACCTGGGTAAAAAGAAAGTATGAAGAAAGAATCACCAAACTAGAGAGACTAAGTTTTGCAACCAGTAACGTATGTAACAAGAAAAACCTGTCCACTAGAGCGAAAATAAGACACTATAACACAGTCGTTAAACCGGTAATATTATATGGGACGGAAACCTCATGCCTCCCCAGTCTAGAGAAACTACTGAGAATAGAACGAAGAATCCTAAGCAGGAAAGAGTGGTGTCCCAAACAGTAGAGCTGGCCTCAGGACGCTCTTATATATTAACAGTTTCAGCCTCAGGGATATAGCCGGGCTTATGATGAGATGCTGGAGAGAGTAGTAAGTCCTACGTACTTTTTCAGCTTCTTCTTCAGGTGCTGTTGGCAAGTTTGCATTCAGTCCCGTCCATGGTGAAGCAGGGTGGACGCTTTCTTTTCCCATGCTGGAAAGAGAAGATGATACCCTGAGTCTTGGCTGAGTTTACCTGAATGTGGACAGCTCGTAGCCTGTTAGTGATTAATTGACTGGTGCCCTCTGCAGCCTTTAGAGCTTTCGCTGGGTTGAGGCTGGTGCTGTAGACCCCTATATCGTCCGCATATGCCGCTACCTCACAATTGGAGTATGATGCTCCTACTATGTGCGCGGTGTATATGTTGAGGAGTAGGGGTCCCAGCACCAACCCTTGGGGAACTACGACGACGAAATATCTTCTGGTGGTTGATATGGCTCCTATTCGCACAGAAAAGGTTCTGCCTGCGAGATAGGAAGTCATGATGTTCTGGAGTTGCGCAAGAAATTCGTGCTCGTTCAGGCGTCGCAGGAGTGCACGATGATCTACAGAGTCGAATTCTTTCGTACAGTCAAGGGAGATCATCGCAGTGACTCTGTTGTGGCACATGTTCGTTGCAACGTGCCACTGCAGTTTCACCTGATTGCAGTCCGAGCTGAGTCCTTTACTGAAGCCGGTCTGTTGAGGTGGTATAATGTTTTTAGCGTCACAGAGTCTGGTGAGATGGCCGTAGAGAATCCTCTTGTATATTTTTGATAAGTGGGTCAGCAGACTGATGGGCCTGTTGTGAGCTGGCTCATATCCATTCTTGGCCGGTTTCAATAGTGGGACGACGACGGCGTGCTTCCACGTCTGAGGAAAGTAGTGTAGTGTCAGTGAGTTGAGGATGTTCACTATGTGAGATATTCCCTTCTGTGGTAGCTGCTTCAGAAGGATGTTTTGGATTTTGTCGTCTGAACGCGAAAAAAAAAAAAAAAAAAAAAAAAAATAGGATTTTGTCGTCCCCTGGTGCTCTGTTGCCTCTGGTGCGACGAATGATTGCTGCAACCTGGTCTTAGGAGGTATGCATAGTGGTGAGGGTTTTTTTTTAAGAAAAAAAAATATCAAAAGCATTAGAGTAAATAAATTCAGAGATCGCTATAAAAATAGTGGGTAAAAAACAATATTAAATTATAAAAATATTTAAAATCTTGAAATTATTTAGAAAGGCCCGAGCAAAACACTTGAACATATTGTTGAATATATATTTATATAATAAAAATAATAAATTATAGGGCCCGATGATAATAATATCCCGAGCCATCAACGGTCTGGTTGGTGAGGAGGCTTCAGTGTTTTGAAGGTTCGCAAGGATGAAGAATGGCGGATGTTAGGAGAGAGAGAATTCTAGAGATTGGTGGAACGAGGAAGGAAGTAGCGGTAAAATAATGCAGTTCTGTGGTGCATACAGGTCAGAAAGACGGGATCTTATGTTCTGGGGCTAGACTGAGGATTGGATGTATAGGATATTGTACATATAGGAAGGTGTGTGAACCAAAATGCTGTCTATGGAAGGGGGAAGGCTTAACTGAATTTAGTGCCAACTTGATGAGGAAAATTTGGTAAAACAAAAAAATGGATCAGTGTTATGACTAGATGTCCCAGGCGATCCTCCAGCCTGACCACTCCACCTCCCTAGTATGTATATCTCAGATCCTGGTCAGCAGACTACAAACACTAGGCTTGTACACAAGCACTCTCCCCCTGTGATGGCACTAGGCCTGCTATCAGCTAGGCTCAGGGGGATAAATTATTCCTGGTGTCCGCTGAACCCAAATGTCCTCAGTAGGACACAGAGTGATTACTGTAACTCAGCCGGACAGTAATGATACTGTACATGCTCGTTTGCCTATTCAGTATTCTGGCCAGCACTATCTTCCGTAGCTGGGGGGGGGGGGGTGCATTGCCAATTGATCTTGACATTGCCACCATAGCTGCGTAAAGCCATATCTGACCAACATGATGAAAATTCTGACTTTGCTCATGGTCATAGCTAAAGCCAAAAGTAAAGGGTGTCCCAGAATTAACGCAAGATTTGATTTAAATATAAAACACTGTTTTCAGTATTTTTCTTGTTATTTTTTTATTGAATTATAAAGTAAATAGGATAGGGTCATTTATAGAATAAAACATCGGGCAAATGGCCTCCACGAATTTGCTGGCACATACGCACTCTTTTGTCGAAATTTTCCATGACCATTTGGCATAAATGTGGTTTAATTTCCTCTTTTAATGCACGGGTGGATGAGGGCTTGTTGACATACACCTTTAACTTCAAATAACCCCATAAAAAGAAATCTAAAGGTGTTAAATCACACGATCTAGGGGGCCAATTCTGATCACCAAAACAAGAGAGTACACGACCAGGAAATGTCTCATGCAGTATTTGAATTGTCTCATGGGCTGTATGGCATGTGGCACCATCTTGTTGAAACCACATATCGGCCACATCAATATCATCTAATGTCGGCACAAAGAACTGTGTTTACGACGCCGAATTGATGTTCCTAGATTTTTAACAACACTCTCACGCACTGCTTCGATATTGACATTTGAACGGCTTGTTTTTGGACTAGTTTGTTTAGTGTCTCCAACTGATCCAGTCTCCCTAAATTTTTTAATTAATCTCTTCACAGTTGATGAAGTCAAAACACTATTCCGACCATATTTTGTATGACATTTTCGAACTGCGGCCGCCAAATTTTCATTATTTTTGAGAAAATTTTCAACAATAAAGCCACGTCGCTCCATTTTTACTAACCCAAAACTGTCAGCTGTCAAATTGTTTTTTTTCAGGGTTGCCAGCAGTTTACTGCACAAATGGCGTTAATTCTGGGACACCCTTTATATGCTCCCACCTGAATCCAATTTAATTCATGAAAAGAAAACAACAATAAAATTTTACCAGCAAATAAAACCTTTTTCGAATTACCATGACAATCAAAATATCTTTCGATTGCAGTTTTTGTACAGTGGATCCTGCAAAGGAATTGCACGAAAAACCAACCACCAAATTTTAATAAATAAGATCAAACTTCATCATGATAAGCAACCATAATGTGAGCATTTCCCATCATTCATCAAGTCAGTAATTTTTCGTCTATACATTAAGTATTTAAAAAAAAAATATTAGAAACGCATCCTGTATCATTTTACAACTATTATCTCTAAACAATGAGACAGTTTCATTTTTTTTTTTTCTTATCGGTGCTAATGTGGTCGCAAAAGAATAGAAGGGGTGGGAGGGGAGGCGGGTCGGAGCGTGCAAAGAAAGCGAAAGGAGTACAAAAAGCTACGAGAAGAATAAAAGTCCCCGGGACAAAAGAAATGGAAAGAGTTCAAAGAAAGACCACAGGAGAAAGAGGAAAAGCATTAGGGAGAAAGGGACGAGGTATAAAGGTTAAGTATGATTGGCTGGAATGGAAGGAAGCCGACCAATGGCAGGGCTCAAGAGGGTTCGGGCCAAGGGGAGGGGGTACGTTTTTGCACGGGGCACCTTTGCTAATATCAATAATGAGACCCGGTGTTAAGGGCTCAGCTGTAATCTTTTAGTGTTATATTTCCAATGCGCATATTTTGGTGGAGACATTCCTATTAATAGAATCAATCACAACTATTATATAGTCACGTTTTAATATTTATATCCCTAGCAATGGTTTCTCCAATCATGTCCTGAGCGTCTGTGGCTCTCGCACTCTTCGTCAGCCTCCACTGGCTCGTATCTGGTAACGTGGCGGACGGTGGAGCGTGGGTGACCTCCTAAGACTCCGCTTCCTCTTTCACATGCGAGGGAGGTGACAACCATGTGGATTTGGGAGGTTTCTGGGCTGTTTGTAAATACGTAATGAATGAGCGAGTGAATGATGAATTGTAAATATGGTATGAATGAGATCATTTATTACTTATTGCCCAATGAGGCAGATTGTAATTTTATCACAATAAAAAAGTATTAAAAAATCAAAATAATATAATATTTCTAAGCATAAACCTCAAACCCTTAAGTGAAAAAACACAGCTCGGCTATATCAGGTCACCCGGTCGCGACCAGTGGCCCTAAAAACTCATTTGGTGTCACTTTTAGACTCTGTAAAAGCCTTTTCGTTCCATGGCAGGGGATACTGTTATTCTATAGTGTTCCAAGTCGAACATTTGTGCATTGTAATAAAAATTAAAAAATAATTTTTTTTTTTACTACTTCGTACAATAATTATTGACCTCTGCACAACTCTAGACTAGCGACAATACTAGATAGTGACTTTTGCATCTCGCTAATTATAATATATATAATAAAACAGCCTTTGATATTATACTAATAAATACATTATCTTATAATCAGCATCTAACCAACCCAATGTTTAACACTATGACCCAACCACCCCCCCGCAGACTGTCGGGGGAAAATTAGGTTAAGAATTAGTATTTAAGTTAGTTTTAAGTTTGATCGAAAAGGTGAGCCCCATCACCTTTATTAGTCAGTTTAGACCAGTCGAGTATAATGTGTATCATTATACTTGTTTATTCCATTATATAATTTTTATAAAATAACAAAACCTGTATATAATGTAGCGACGCTACAGGAAATACAAAAATAATTTGTAAATAGATTCGCCTGAGGATCTATAATTATATATAATTATCTGTGAATTTAAAGGGGCTATGAAAGAAAAAAAAAGTCATAACACTTGGCTCTGCAAGTCAAGTCGTGGAGTCATCGAAGTTGTGACCGGATGTTGAAGAAGCACAAGAATATCTGAACTAAATGTTGGACATTTTCTCTTCTCTAGAGTACTATAACTAATTACATCGCCTACGGTCGATATAACAATCATTTGTCGTCCCTAAAAACTATATTGTCACTTTTAGATTAAATCTGTTTTTGGTTTTAACTCCTGTTAAGAGGCCCTGCTCTGTCTTTACTTCTTACCTGATTCGTCGTTGATAAATTAATTTATATTAAAAAAAAAAAACTTTTAATTGTTTACTACTTGGTATAATACTAAATGTCTGACCTGTATAATATTCTAGACCAGAGATTAAACTCAAAAAAGAAACGATGTAGTTAGGAGGCCATCTCAGGCTATTTTTTTCCGTTGAGTCCACTTCCATGTCCTGATCTCAAACCTGTCTCCTGTCAGTTTTCTTCCCTCACATCTTCCGTTGCTTTCTATTTCGTTCTATTTCTTTTCATTCCTTCGCCGAATCTCGCTTATGTTAATCTTATCACCTGACCTGTTTCTTCAGCCTGTGGATTGTCTCCTCCTACTGGCATCTTCTGATTCGTCTAGATGTGGCCACAATTTTCATAGACCTTACAGTGGATTTTTCTTAGACTTTCAGCTCGGTGAATTGGAACTCCAGAGAACCGGCCCTTCTTGCCCTGGTTGTTTGGTGGGTGGCAGATTGTCACAATCGAACATTTTTCAGATATCAAAACGTCATTCAAACTTGAATCATTCATATGCAGTAAAAAATCTGAAATTTTCCCCATAAATTGAACCTATATTATACATAAAAGAAACAGTGATTTAAAAAGGAAAAACCATTGATCACTTAAAAGAGTACTTGCATTGGATATTTTGAACAGTATGATTAAACGCATATAATATTTTTATTAATATTTGAATAATTCTATCACCTGAAAGAGCATCTGAACGAAAAAACAGAAATCAATGATTTCGAACCCCTGCCTTTCAACTGTTAATTTAAACAAAAATACGTGTTGCCCTAAAAATAAATTGCGCCTCAAAACTGAGTTGTATATTACTTAAGAAACATGAGCATTTCACTACTTCGCATAGAAAAACAATCTATGAATAAAGGATGCGCCCAGCGAGGAGGAAACAAAAAACCCCGGGATATAAGATAGTTCCCGCCAAAAAACAAAAATAAACAAGGACAAAAAACAGACCGCTATTTTGAATGTAGATAGGACTCTCCTCGGTTTAATATAAATGCTAAAAACCAAGAATGTAATTCAGTTTGTAAAAGGTAGAGGGCATTACCATAGAGCGGGCGAGGGTTGCACCTTTATGCAAACTGTACTTCCGCCGACCTCACCGGATGTCCACGGTCACCTGTATCATTCACGGAGTAATTACAACAATTATATTTATTTATCATGCGAGGGCTATGTCCCTTAAGGACAAACGCTGCCTTTACTTGAAGTGGGTGAACTGCGTCTACCCCCCCCCCCGCAGAATTTACAATCGTTAGAAATAAAACAATAAAAAACAAAACAAAATAAGAGAAGAAAGGAAAGAATTCATAAATAATTGTAAACCCCCTTCCAAGTTCATGAAATTCCATAGTAACCTATCCAACCACCCTAATTCCCTAGCACAGTCGTTGCACTGCACCACTCATCCCTATAGTCCTCCTCGGAGACTAAAACGGCAGTGGCCTCGTAACCTGCTATAAATGCGCAACAGTGGGAGTCCTGGCAATTGCCAGATTCTCCAATCATGTCCTGGGCGTCTGTGGCTCTTGCGTTCTTGGTCGGCCTCCGCTCTGGCTCGTATCCGTTGACGTGACTGACGAAAGAGCGTGGGGGACTTCCCAAAACTCCACTTCCTCCTTCGCACGCGAGGGAGGTGGAAACTATGTGGACTCGGGTGGCCTCTGGGCTGTTTGTAAATACTGTATGAATGAGTGAGTGAATGAAAATTGTAAATATGGTATGAATGAGAACATTTATCACTACTTATTGCCTAGTAAGGTAGATTGCAATTTTATCACATTAAAGAAGTTATGTTCTAAAGAAAGAAAGCAATATATATATAATAAAGAAGTATTAATAATAAAACGACCTGTGGCCAAAAAAACTCATTTCGTGTCACTTTTGTACCCTTTCCGTTCCATGACGGGGATACTGTTATGGCCGACTACAAACCATTGCCTAGGCTCCACCCTCGGTAGACTCTCACTACCTTCCTGATTCCACCCGCCTCCTTTAGGCATTCCACACCCCATATCCTTCTCATACATCCTTCAAATTGGGGACTCCCCTTAGTGAAAGGCACTCATTAGCCCAAAATAATTTTCCTTTATTTTTCTCACATCCTATTTTTATAAGTTTGAAATCTAAGAAAAAAAAGAAAAAAAGTTTCAATTTAAATAATTGTAAACAGTAAATGATATAAATGTATATTCATATAAATGTATACGATTAAATATATAAATATTTCTTTCACAGAAATCAAACAAGGTAGAATACCCTGTTGTGCTGTGGCCATACTCATCAGTCATGCATGAAAACTCCACTATTATCAAATATTCAAAAAGTTTTGCTTGCCCCGGACAATGAACAGTCACGAAGACTTCACCGGAGAACTCTCTTTATTAGCATACAATGGGGCCTGCACAGTAGCCTGACCAAACGGTGCGTAACCCGACTACGAGGGACTCAGCTAAACGTGGAAATTAATAACGTGCCCTCGAGCGAGCAAGCAAGCATATATAATATAACCGAGGAAGACTTAAATGCGAAAAGATATTCTGTGAGCATTATATGAACTTTTCCGAGCGGAACCCGGGCAGGGGAGGAACTAAATGTGAAATATGACACGAGGAGATTTCCTCTTCTCGGAGCTTCACTGCATATTAAATGTGATTAATCTAACTTTAAGCATTCGGTTGAGAAGTATTCAAAACATGCCAAGTAAGCTGGGGAACTTGTGCTTCAATACGTATTTTCTCTTTTGCAGACTATATAGTTGTCTAAAATGTCTTTTGAGTTTCATTTGTGGGTCCCAAGTTAATCTCTTGTCTCCAGTGTCGAGTCTAAGTGGAATCCGAAGTATCGCACCATAGCAGAAATTGTAACACAGCGCTTGAGAGATCAAGTTCTTGAAAATGTGGTAAGTAGAACAATACCTTGCAGCCATCTTACGATATAATTGTATTTTACAATATTTTTATATTGTAATAATTTTTTTTTTGGTCAATAATAATAATTTTTAAATTGGCACCTGACTATAACCTGTTTTTTTCGATTTTTTAAGTTCCAAACACTCAAAATCTTTCAAAAATTTGATTTTCTCTAAATATTATTGTTGAATCGTACAGACCCAATGTCCATCAATTATATGCAAGAAACAAAGAAAAAGTGATTATCAGATCTAAAATCGGATCACTAATTTAGCTTTTAGAAGTAATTTAAATGTTGATCATTCGTTTCTGCAACGTGGTGGCGACATTTAGGCCTAACAATGTGGTCAAAATACATAAGTAGTTTAGTTAGGTGCATTACAATCATTATCAGATGTAAATGCTACCGGGAGTAGAACTCGTCAAGCTTATACTATTTTACTATAGATTTAATTATATATTTTACGTGAGTATTTAATAAAAAATATCAGAGAACAAAAATCCCTTGTATGTTTAAAAATACAAATATTTCTATTATTCTCCGAATAAAATCCCACTAAAAACAGAAAATCTTCAAAATAAAAGTTTTTCATTACATCCTGATGTAGACCCACGCATGGTCGAAACGTCGCCCATAAATCAGAAAAGGCAGATATCCCAACAAATCCATGCGCTCATTCAAACAATGAACCCCCAGTTTAATTATTTTCTTAGTAACTAAAATGTTTTTAGTGTATACAAAACCATAAACGGAGAAAGATACCCAACTGCTTATAGGGTGACTGCAAGTTACATTTTATTTTATTGTCGCTCAATAAAAAGCAGTAACTATAAAAATATTGACCCAAAAAAACACAATAGGCATCAAATAAGATTTTTTTATTTTATTTTTTTATATTCCTTTATTGTGCTATAATTACAATCTGCCTTTTATAAGGCAATAATAATTAAGATAAATGATCTCATTCATACCATATTTACAGTTCATCATTCCTCGCTCATTCATACAATACTTACAGACCGCCCAGAGACCTCCCAAATCCACATGCGAAGAGAAAGTGGAGTCTTGGGAAGTCCCCCACGCTCCTCCGTCAGCCGCGTCACCGGGTACTAGCCAGTGGAGGCTGACCAAGAGCGCGAGAGCCAGAGACGCTCAGGACATGATTGGAGAAACTGGCCATTGCCAGGACTCCCACAGTCACGCAATTATAGCAGGTTACGAGGCCACTGCCTTTTCAGTCTCCGAGGAGGATTATAGGGATGAGTGGCGCAGTGCAATGACTGTGGTGGTTGGAAAGGCTACTGTGGAATTTCATAATCTTGGAAGGGATGAGTTCTAGAATGTAAGGAATATTAAGATCGTTATGAAGGGTTTTGTTGCTGACATAATAAGGGGCATTTACTATTGCTCTTAGGACTTTGGATTGAAAGGATTGGATACGCTTGATGTTCGACTTTTTTGCTGTCCCCCATAGCTCTATTCCGTATGTCCAGATTGGTTTATAACAAAGTATAACTTTGTAGATTAGTAGTTTATTTTCTATTGAGAGATGGGATGTCCTCTGAAGTAGTCTGTACAGTTGTCCAAAGCGTCTGTTTTTTTTTTTATTTATGTCTGTAAATTTGTTTATGTGTTATCGTTTTTAATGTTACACGAGACTTTAATGCTTCAAACCAGCGGTTCTAAGCCAAGCGTTTGAATATAATTATATCTTACATATAAAATTTCAAATGTTTTTTTAAACATCCCGTTATTTCTTAGTTTAAAACTATCACTTTCATAAGTAGAAGCAAGATTTCTCGTCGATTCCATCTGCTGCTTTTAAATTTCTTTACCCTTCGACCGAAATAATTCCAGACCCTACAAGACCGTGGCTCTAAAATATGAAAATTCATTTCATCGGAAAATTGCCAACTCACCGCACCACTGAGCTCTCGGACGCCCTCCTGCTTAATCTGCATCATAATAATATTAAAACGCCCTATCATAATTCTATGTGATATTTTAATGCGCATATACAGTCAGAAAGCGAACCCACGCTTTTCGAAGGAATGCTAATTCATCCGGTTGTCTGTACGCCTACGAGTAGTAAAAACTGATCGTATTAATATGAAATTCAAAGTCTTCAGATATGTACCTGGAAATATGTTAATTATACACAACTTAACAAATCAAACAGCTTTATTATGATAAAATTACAATCTGCCTTGTTGGGAAATAAGTATCTGTGATAAATGATCTCATTCATACCATATTAAATTTTTTCATACACTCGCTCATTCATACTATATATACAAACAGCCCATAGGCCCCCCAAGTCCACATGGTCGTCACCTCCCTCGCGTGCGAAGGAGGAAGTGGAGTCTTGGGAAGTCCCACACGCTCCTACGTCAGCCGCGTCACTGGATAAGAGCCTGTCACGGATTTATAGCAGGTCACGAGGCCACTGCCGTTTCAGTCTCGGAGGAGCATTATAGGGATGAGTGGTGCAGTGCAATGACTGGTTACTATGGAATTTCATGAACTTGGAAGGGATGAGTTCAAGAATGTAGGGTATATTAAGATCGGTACGAGGGGTTTTGTTGCTGACGTAATAAGGGTCATTTACTATTGTTTTTAGGACTAATGATTAAAAGGATTGGATACGCTTGATGTTCGACTTTTTTACTGTCACCCATAGCTCTATTCCGTATGTCCAGATTGGCTTAAGTATAACATTGTAGATTATTAATTTGTTTTCTATTGAGAAGTGGGATGTCCTTTGAAGTAGTCTGTACAGTTGTCCAAAGCGTCTTGTCTTTTTAGCCTCGTATGTGGGTTCCAGGTCAGTCGTTTGTGGGGATGGAAGCCTAAGTGCCTAAGAGTGGAATGGGATTAAAAGAAACTAATGGACAAGACTTGCGGCAGAGGGTGAAAGTAATGTTATATAGGGACTAAAATACCGTAAGTTTGGAAAAATATTTAAAAAGGTATGTTTTTTTTTTCAAATTATTTGAAACACATTAACAAAAGAAAGACAAAGATCAATTCAAAAATATTCCAGAAGAAATAGTTACGCCTCAACTAACTTATTCGATTTTTTAAATACATTTTTTGCAAATAACTATCAACAATTCAGACGTAATGTACATTATTTTAACGATAATTGTATGAATATTTAATAAAGTAAATAGAAAATAAAGATGAGTCTCTGACGAGTGCCCAGAATATGAAAAAAATATATATAATTGGTGTGATTAAACGTTCTGCCATTAAAAAGAATAATGTTTGATATATTTTCAATAAGAAATTACGGCATGGTACTAGACATATATCACAACGGTTTCACATTAACATGAATTTCCACAACATAACATTAACATGTAAAAATGTCATAAATCTCTGTATTAAATGGTCCAGCCATGCCATCTGAGAGTACAGGGGGGGGGGGGTTGTTAACGGAACGACGAACCAACGAGGTGGGTGCTCGTTAGGAAGTGGTCTCCGGTTTCACCATTAATGGTCTTCGGTGTCTTTGTGTGAGTCGCCATTGCCTCCTATATTGGCCAAATTAGTGATAAATTACATCTTTGTATTATTATTTATATATAAGGGTCTGTGGCGTTGTCACTTCCTGGCTGATGGTCGAAGATATGCGGATATCTGACCAGAGACATTTGGTTCAAATATTAATTAATTTGAAATTTTTTTAGGATGGAAATGTCATTGGTGTCGGAACAGCACTATAGGGCAATTATATATGCTTGAATAAGTAATATTACATTATAATACAGATGTTCCGTGTTATCAATATCATACAAATGAGCGATACACAAAATATAAATACCGTTAGCCACAGTAGTACGTAAGTGAGCTTCTACCCCCACCATAAATAAACACAAATACCAGGGATGAGGGTGGAAGCTTTGGGTTTTGAATAACACAAAAAACATGGCGACAGAAACATACCAAAACATTCCATTACGTTGATTTTTGTAGAATTTGTGCATATGATATTGCATTTCCTTTTTTTTAATTTGTAATTATTTAATATTTTAAATTTAGCCGTTTTTAACGTTTCCCTTGATTGTCACAGCCTAAGGAGGACAAACGTAGGTGGTATTTAATATTTAATTTGAAACAAAAAAGCTAAAGTTAGGCTTCCATCTCGACAAACGACTGACCTGGAACCCACACACGAGGCTAAAAAGACAAGAACTAAACAGACGCTTTGGACAACTGTACAGACTACTTCAAAGGACATCTCTCAATAGAAAATAAATTGCTAATCTACAAAGTTATACTTAAGCCAATCTGGACATACGGAATAGAGCTATGGGGTACAGCAAAAAAGTCGAACATCAACTGTATCCAATCCTGAGAACAATAGTAAATGCCCCTTATTACGCCAACGACAAAACCCTTCATAATGATCTTAATATACCTTACTTTCTTCAACTCATCCCTTCCAAGTTCATGAAATTCCATAGTAACCTATCCAACCACCCTAATCCCCTAGCACAGTCATTACACTGCACCACTCATCCCTATAATCCTACTTGGAGACTGAAACGGCAGTGGCCCCGTGATCTTCTGTAAGTGGGAGTCTTGGCATGCGAAGGAGGTGACAAACGTTAGGATTTGAGAGGTCTCTGGCATGTTTGTAATTATTGTGTGAATGATGAATTGTAAATATGGTATGAATGATAACATTTATCTCAATTGCTTATTGCCCAATAAGGCAGATTGTAATTTTAGCACAATAAAGAATTATATAGAGTTTGAAACGAACACTGGTATTAAATAGAGCCTGAGCCACGTTATCTTTGCCAAGCCAATACCTCATTGTACGCATATGAGTGAGAGGAAAACGTATTGGACGACTGAAATTGAAGGGTTTGCTGCAAAAAGGAGGTAGCTCCAATTTTTCCATTTGTTGGGAAACCAAACAAAACGTTTAAAAAATTCAAATTTTAAGTTATGTAAAAATATTGTTGTTGCTTACTTTCAATTATGGTGTTTACATATTACGATTGGAGCTGCATCCTTTTTGTGCCAAATAAAAGAGGTTTTTTTTTTACACAAGAAAGTGTTTCTAACTCCCAACAGCTATGGGATGGAGCTACCTCCTTTTTGCAGCAAACCCTTCAATTGTGAAATTTTAACCTGTACTGATTTAAGCTTAATGGAGAACTTTACAAAAACAAATTTATTTAAAGTTATGCACTATGCCTAAATTGTTTTTTCATTACAATTGTTAATTATGTATGAGTTTTTCTCATAAGCAAAGTTTAAATAATACATTATTGTTAACTCGGTCGGTATTCATGTTTACACTAAACAAAACAAAGGAAATTGATCGAGTACATCGTAGGTGATATGTTGGTAAAGACGAATGGGAAATGGAAATTTGATACTGGTCCACTCTTGAAGCAAGGGTTCCTTCTGATATAGATGACGGTTATTTCTTGGGTCCCTTTGACCGACATGTGCCATATTTCTTCAAAAAAAACAACAGAAAAACAAGTTAGTGGTTCTCCATTTGTCATATTTTTCAACAAAGTGGAACAACAAGAACAGTTTTCTTCTAAAGGGACTCTTCACAAACAGAATCGATCCTCATTTTATCCATTATTTACTTAGACACGATGCGATTGTTTAGTTCAGAAATAATGAGATACAATAATGCTAGCTCGCTGTGTAAGCCTTTTCGTTTTTAATAATAAATGCTAAAACGAGTGAGGATATTTCAGCATTGGCTCCAGCTCCCCAGAGTCTCCCTAACCCGCCATGTGTTTTATATCGACTGCGTAGTTAAATATTAACCGGGTCCCGAGGGAGACAGGAGAGGCCGTGTAGCTGGTTTGTTAGTGCACCCTTTGGCTCCCAGGGGGCTCTGCTGCCGTTCGATACCGCACTCTGAATATCATTAGCGCCAGTAGCCTGCTAGTACACCGTTTCGAAAAAAGGAATAAAATCCAAATGACGTGGTGTCTTAGCTTTCGTGGGTTAGGTTCAAGAGGCGATGAAACGTTAAGTTCCGAAAAAATACGTTCGTTAAAAAAATATTTTTTACTTCGCAGGGAATATGACAGGCAGGGGGCTCTCATCGTCCACCATCCTCCAACTCACCCGCACGAAGTCTGGACATCACCATCCTCCAACTAACCCGCACGAAGTCTGGACATCACCATCCTCCAACTAACCCGCACGAAGTCTGGACATCACCATCCTCCAACTAACCCGCACGAAGTCTGGACATCACCATCTTCCAACTAACCCACACGAAGTCTGGACATCACCATCCTCCAACTAACCCGCACGAAGTCTGGACATCACCATCCTCCAACTAACCCGCACGAAGTCTGGACATCACCATCCTCCAACTAACCCGCACGAAGTCTGGACATCACCATCCTCCAACTAACCCGCACGAAGTCTGGACATCACCATCCTCCAACTAACCCGCACGAAGTCTGGACATCACCATCCTCCAACTCACCCGCACGAAGTCTGGACATCACCATCCTCCAACTAACCCGCACGAAGTCTGGACATCACCATCCTCCAACTAACCCGCACGAAGTCTGGACATCACCATCCTCCAACTAACCCGCACGAAGTCTGGACATCACCATCCTCCAACTCATCCGCACGAAGTCTTACCGGCTTACACATTTATTGACTTCCCCCAATCTATCACTGCGCCTAAAACTCATGATATATAAGAGCGTACTCAGGCCTACATTGCTGTAGGTGCCGTATTGCTGTCAAAAAACTTGATGTGTCTCCGGCGGATGAACTCACTCACCGATGGTATGCCAGACCACTTTTATCATGATCCCGTTCTGGTATTGTTGGAGACTTTTAGCTGTATTGTCAATCAAGTGAGTATATAGTGGGGCACCGTTCGGAGGACACATTTATATATCATCAGTTTGAGACGCAGCGACTGGTTTTAGCAATCAATAAGTCATTAATATAACTGTGCAATTACTTTTAAAAAATGACGCATTATTAACGAGTTTGACGAGATCTGTAATTTGATGCCCAATTCAACTTGGCAAGAAAATATTTTTTTTTTTTCCTTCGTAAACCTATATATAGAATTCCATTCTGTCAATAGTTTTTATTAAACAACTTTATTATGATGAAATTACAATCTGCCCTAATACTTAATAGGCAAAACGGTGCACCAATTTTTCGCCATCTGAGGTATACGACAGCTCGGCGACTCCCAAAATTCCAAAACAGTATACTGATGAAAGTGGTCAGACATACTTCATTCGAGCAGCGGAGCAGCAGTGAGCTACACGAGATCTTTGAGCTGCCTACGGTGGATAAATTCATTCAACGTAGACATATCAAATTTTTCGACTCACTACAGTACTTGACAAACCCGGTGTTTAACACGATAACCCCCGCGCCGTTCCCCCATCCATGGCAGGACGCGTCGCGGCTGGAACGCTTTAGTCTTTAGGTTCTAGTTTTTAAGTTTAGTTTGTAAGTTTCTCACATTCTCAACCGAAGGTTAGCCTAATCACCTAGTCCTGTATATTTTTTATTGACTTTTTCACTTCATAAAGAAATTTGTATATCTTACCTCCTTCAAATGCATCTGCGTACGCAGCATGAGGAGAAAATTGTTAAATCTTATTCATTGAATTTTGTTTATCTGTTTTTAAAAATGTATAAAATAAAATGGGTTTTGAAAAAAAAAAAAAAAAACTCCAACTTCATTCGAGAATGAATTGTATCTGATACATTTTGATTTTCGACTTCTGAAAAAAATCTTCATTACTAATAATCAAATCCTAAAAAACCATCACAAAGTTTGGTACGATTTTCAGTCGCCCCACTTATCAACGCCTGAAAAGAATGATAGGACACCAGGGACCCATATACCCCCCCCCCTGGTCGAGAACTAATGGTGTACTAGTTAGTGTAACTGCTTTATGATAAGAAGGTTCTGGGTTCATTTCCCAAAATGGAATGTGTATCTATCTCATATCCATACACAGTAGAGTGGCTAGCCCGCTCTCAGCCCTACTTGAGGTTGTAAATAATTAAACAAACTACCAAATATGAATAAAATAAAAATAATACAATAAAAGTATTTATACAGTCATAAAGACATTGTTTTATTATCTATTTCTGTTTCATTTCAGTCCGGGAGAGGGTTCGTGACTACACGATATGTTTGTTCTATCACGGCTTGTTCAGTACAAGTCAAGCGCTGTGAAGAATGATAAATGATACGTCAAACTGTCAATAATACTGTCACAAATTATTTATTCACTCGCTTCGCGCTTTCGATAGCTCACCTCTGCCATACTCATGTCCTATTACACATAGAATAATGGTTTTCAGAAATTAACACAAATTAGTTAATGACACTGACTAAAACCTTTTCTAACCATTAGTAAGTCCAGCCATTACAAAGTTAAAAGCTAACAGAAATAATTATTTTAGAAAAAAGTTTATCTACTCTGTTTTATAAAATGTTTTAAATTTGTGTAACGCAAAGCAAAGCTTGTAGGATCACTTTATTTAGGTCCAATGTATAACTTATTTGCATTTTAGACTATTTGTTTTTCCTCAAACGATGCTTCGGCTCAAACTTTCAAACTTCTATTAGCTTATAACTAGGAATATTTAACAGTAATGTTTGTACGTTTTAGTTAGTGCTTTTGTTCTACGCTATGTAGCAACGCTTTTGAGAAGAATGGTTGTGTGCTACCGAAAGCACTTGTGCGTGAACAAATGTCTTGATTTTTTAGGTAATAGCTTGACTTATTATTCGCTCAACCATACCCCATAGCCAGCGATAAAACCCATATTCGCTCAACCATACCCCATAGCCAGCGATAAAACCCATATTCGCTCAACCATACCCCATAGCCAGCGATAAAACCCATATTTACTAATTACCCATTTATAAAATTTTACGATATGTAGTGAGGATAAACCATTATTTTCCCAACAGGAAATTGTCAGCCTCTTTAATACTTAAAATGAGACAATGTCTGTCTATCTTCCCCCCCCCCCCCAAAAAAAATACCGTGATCCTTATACAGTTGTACATTAAGTCAGGCTTTCCAGAGAGAGTACTTATCGAGCCAAATGTATTTACTCATAGTAACTGGAAGAACAGACAAGAAACAATGCTTCCCCTTGTCGTTGTCTCTTTTCATTTTTGTTTTCCTGTTAAATATTTTCCATCTGCACACAGGAAAAACTTGCAGTTGTGAACATGAAAGTGAACCAAGAACTGACATTTCATTTCCGAAAAACGAAAAAACTACTTCAGAACGGCACAATTTCTAACAACTTTATGTAATGCATCAAAATTAAATGACACATTAACACACCGTCGGATTCTAACTAATACCAAGTTTTCAGAAGAGAAGAAAAATGATTTTAAACTTTGATTATACATAAAATAAAATATTAAAAAATGTTTATTATAAAAATACTTTCTTTGTAGAATGAGCTTGTTTTTGCAAACGTGAGAGGCGTTATAGTGACGAATGGCACGAAAATTCTAAAAACTTACGAGGTATTGATTTAAACACAACGATATGTTAGAAATTGTCATAAAATAAGATCGTTTATGGTAGTAGTGGACTGACAAATGATGAAGTTTTTTTTTCAAAACCGGAAACCCTCATGTTTCACTTCCATTCTCCGTCGCTTGTCCTGTCCTTCAGTGTTCCTTCCTTTTCGACCGAATCATTCCTGTTAAATCCCAGACCAACCTAGGACTTTTACTAGGCAAGTGACTCACTTACAACACATCTAAGGAAACAAGAGACTTATTTACAAAACGATACTCCAACCTTCATGGTCATAAGGAACAAAGGTATAAGGAAATGACAAAACCTCCAATATTCTTTGCGTCCAATCCCTGCAGTCCCAGAGGAATAAATTGATTCAAGGACTCATTCCCTATACTGACTAAGAATAATTATCATAAACTTTTTTTTCAGAAATATTCTATATTTATAAGTTGATTGATAGTATGCTAAAATGATTTGGTAAACCCAATTAAATAAATAATAAATATTCAGAGGATTTTTGATAGTTCCTATGATGCCACATCAAATTGAATTCCCAAACTGGCAAGGAACTCCTGCTCACCGCAATACAAAAGTTGATGACCCGGTTTAATCCGTGACCATTTCAATAGTAATCAAACAAAATAAACTTTCAATAGAAATTTTAATAGTATAACAATCTTTATTGTGCAATAATTACAATCTGCCTTTTATAAGGCAATAATAATACAGATAAATGATCTCATTCATACCATATTTACAGCATCATTCACTCGCTCATTTATACAGTAGGACATGATTGGAGAAACTGGACATTGCCAGGACTCCCACTGTCACACGTTTATAGTAGGTCACGAGGCCACTGCCGTTTCAGTCTCCGAGGAGGATTATAGGGATGAGTGGCGCAGTGCAATGACTGTGCTACAGGATTAGGGTGGTTGGAAAGGCTACTGTGGAATTTCATAAACTTGGAAGCGATGAGTTCTAGAATGTAGGGTATATTAAGATCGTTATGAAGGGTTTTGTTGCTGACATAATAAGGGGCATTTACTATTGTTCTTAGAACTTTGGATTGAAAGGATTGGATACGCTTGATATTCGACTTTTTTGCTGTCCCCCATAGCTCTATTCCGTATGTCCAGATTGGTTTAAGTATAACTTTGTAGATTAGTAGTTTATTTTCAATAGAAATAATGGCCCTAGTGGTTATAATGCAAATATTATATATAGTGCTAAAAGTAGAAGGGGCCTGAGCAGAACTGTACACCTGCCTCGTGACTTCATGGAAGTCACTGATGGTTCCCTGTTATTTTTAAGTAAGCAACCGCAACCCTCCAAGACCTCCCTACTTCCCAGAATCTTATCCTTTTCTTATACATATATGTCTCAGCTTTAGCCCCAGACCCCACTCATCCCTAGACCTTCCACCCAGTATGTAGTAAGGTGACTCTTAATATTTGTATATACCAGTGTTTTGCTTGTACTTCATAATAAAGCTTTTCTTTCTTTTCTTTTAAAAGACTTTCCTCTACAAAGATTATTTTACCAATGAAACCATTTTGAGTCCCTGTTCAAATTGATATGACAAGTACTCTGGATCGTAATGGTATTTCCATTCGTATAATTTGGTTCTAGAGCAATACAGTAAATGTCTTTCTCTCTCTCCTCAGCCAAACAAAAACAGTTTTATAACTGTTTATTTATTTTTGTTTCTTTTCAGTCTGTCAAAATGTGAGCCTGACACACGACAGTTGTAAGTTAATATTGATATAGCTATAATTTAATATTGCAAGGGAGCACACGTCATGTTGTGGTATTATGACGTAAATATTTCTCCAGCGGTTGGCAAAAGAGTCTAACAGATGATTAATAGCAAATGCTGCTCTGCTTAGAGTTAACTTTTTCCTTCACTCCTTACACTTATAATTCCCCCCCTTAGCTCTCAATTTTTTAAGATTATAGATAAGGGAAAAAAATAAAGGGAATTTATTTGGTGTAAGCGGATCTTTTACTAGGAGTACCTGCTTGAAGGTGGAGTGAGGGAATTAAGGAGTTTAGGAAGCATCGGTAGAGGTGGAAATGTTACGGTGCAGTGGTGAGAGTCCACTGAAGGCTGAGCCTAGAGTCTCTCTAGGCATGTAGTGGAAGATCATTCAGTTGGAAAGCAGTGATGGGTGCCCGTCAGAGGCTTGTTGTGGTTGGCCAAGCGCGGTAATGTCCATCATTTGGTCTGCTTTCCCAGATCTAGAGAGTTGCCATCTTGTCGGTAGTGGTGGGGGTGTCAGGTCTTGGAATAGGGGGTTTTGGCAATGTTTCATTGAGTCGAAGAATTTGATGTGTCTTCTTCTGATGGCTTCGGTGATGGTGGGGACCTCGAACTTTTCGTGGATGTCAGGAGCCTTCATTTTACGAAAAGGGGTATACCATAGCGCCGTGCGCAGGACGTTGTTCTGGAAGCTCTGGAGTCATGGGGCTCGTGCGGAGAAAACGGAAAAGCGGAGTTCCAAAAAGTAGTGCTGGCCTCATGACGCTCTGATATATGAGCAGTTTCAGCTTCAAGGATATAGCTGGGCTTGTGATGAGATGCCGGAGAGAGTAGTAAGTCCTACGTACTCTTAATTAACAATTCTTAATTCATTGAGAGAGAAAAAAAATCGTAATCCCTGTAAGTAGACAACATCTCAATTTGAATACAATTTAACGATGTGTATTCGTTATTTTCACAAGAGGATTAATTCAAATGGATCTCTGGCATCTTCCTGGAAGCTGTTGTTAGCACCGCTCTCCCCCCCCCCTAGCTTCTTAAAAATTACAATGATTATTCGCATTATAAATTCTCATTACAATCTATTTACATATCAGTTTTATATTTGCTCTAGCGTCTCTACAGTATATACATGGTTTAATTTCGTATAAAATTATATAATTCAATATTGCTATAATGATAAACATTATATGGGGCTCACCTTTTTGGTCTCACCTGTTCCAGTTCGACTTCCCTTAAGCAGCATCGACTCATTCCTCCTCATCCTAGTTTAAGGCGTCGGCATTACCCGGTCTTTCAGATTTGATTTAGAGTGCGAGATTTAACCGCAAGACTCCAAAGAGAGTATCGAAGACTTGCGCAACATTACCCCAAGAGGGAAAGACATGAGTCAGCCAGAACCGGTTCTGTCAGCTGAGGAGTTGCATAACCAGACATGAGTCGCAGCTGTCACCGGGTTCGTATATCTTTAGGAATTTTCTCCTTTGTATCGCTACAACTCATTAAATCAATAAATTACTTAAAATAAACCGTAAAGCTGAATAATTTTGTAATAATGATAGGTAAAAAAAAACACATCTATCATACAATAAATCTGTTGTTATTTGTAATTGATTTACAATTTGTAGTCCTGAAGAAAGCAATGAAATTATTAAATATCCAGGAGACAAAAAGTTTCTGAAAAATCTAAAACCAGACGAATCATAAAAAATGTGTTACAACGTTTTTCCAAACATTGTATTTGCAATAGATTTTCATACATAATTCTAAACGAATCATACTAGATATGTATATAAAGTATGGAGTTTAAAGGAGCCAACATTCTAAGACTGGGTTATAGCTGTTGATAATATTCAAATTTATTATTTAGTAATGGCGTGTGATTCGAACGAACAAATTTTTACTAGAATACAGACAATTTACTATTTAATAAAACTGTACGTCGCGTGAAGGCACAATTAGCTCCCTATCCTCTCAAAAATATTTGAAAAAAACCCTATTAAAACGTACTTTTAATTGTTGAATCCAATAACCTATATCCTACTCACCACTTTGGTTTCCGTCAACGACATTCCACTGCTCAACAAGGCCTTCGCGTTGTTGATCACATCTCCTCAGCCCTTGAAACCAAACAGTATTGCACTGCTGCCTTTCTTGGTATAGCTCAAGCTTTTGACAGGGTCTGGCACGCAGGTTTGCTTTACAAGCTCAAAAGATATTTACCACCCTTTTCCTAGTCCTACAGTCCTATCTTTCAAACCGCTTCTTTCAAGTCCACAGTGGTTTAGGATATTCTAACTACTATCCCATAAACAATTGTAAATTCCCCTTATTACGTCAGCACAAAACCCTCATAACGATACCGTACATTCTTGAACTCATCCCATCCAAGTTCATAAAATTCCATAGTAACCTATCCAACTACTCTAATCCCCTAGCACAGTCATTGCACTGCACCACTCATCCCTATAATCCTCCTCGGAGACTGAAACGGCAGTGGCCTCGTGACCTGCTATAGGTACGTGACAGTGGGAGTCCTGGTAATGGTCAGTTTTTCCAATCATGTCCTGAGCGTCTGTGGCTGTCGCGCTCTTCGTCAGCTTGCACTGGCTCGTATCCAGTGACGCGGCTGCCTCCTTTGCACGTGAGGGAGGTCTCTGGGCTGTTTGTAAATACTTTATGAATGAGCGAGTGAATGAAAATTCATGTTATGGATGAGATCATTTATCACAATTACTTATTGCCCAATGAGGCAAATTGTAATTTTATCATAATAAAGTTGTTGATTGAATCGTTAAATAGATATTATAAGAAACCAATTTATCATAAAACAAATAACGCCTTTTTCATTAGGAACAAACAACGAAAAGATATTTTCTTCTCAATGAGGGAAAATTGTCATAATAAGAAAATATAATAATGAAACTCACATTTCAATGATGAAGACACCATTCTTCTACAGTTCTGACTAGTCCAATTCGTATAGGCGCGTAATATTGAACGAAAACCGTTTATTTGAACCGAATAACAAGCTCCCAGAGCTTAACAAGTAAACCGAAAAAAACAAAAACAGCCTCGTTAATTAGCGACTGATGGACTCTTAATCCGACCGGTCAAAGTTCGACTTGGTGACTTGTCGGCCCCTGTATCCAAAAACAGCTGTTAGCATGCACAAATATATTTTAACCAATATGTTATTTATTTATTTCCATGTCGAATAGTTATCGATTTATTATATTAACAATTTAAATCCTTTTAATATTCACATTGAATAAATATGTTGAAAGATCTAACAATAATTAATAAATATCATAAATACTATTTCAAAACTAAATAGAACAATAACTAAATTTGTTTTTATAGTGTTATCACATTACTCGAGACGGTGGTACTTATCTGAAGTGATTGTAATTGAAGAGCTTAGTTTACGAAATTTACTCATTAATTTATTCGTAAATAGTGCTAGAGTTGTTTTGTTTTTTTTACGCTATCTAAAAGCGTGAATTGAGAATGGTTGTGTATTTGTTTTAACTTATTAAAATGTACACAGATATATAGATTCTCAAGCGAATCTATTTAAATTTCTTTTTGTATTTCCTGTAGCTTTTCTACATTATGTACAGGTTCTAATATATAAAATGATAATGCTCTACAATGTACAATTGTACAATTGTGATGTACATTAAACATGAACTGAATTTACTAATGGTGATGGGCTTTTTTATCAAACTGCCAATGCCTAAAGAAAAAAATATGATCTGCTAACTATTGTCGTTTTTCATCATTTTAAATGCTAACATAATAAATTAAAACTTTAAGTTTGATAGAATATGTATTTGGTTGTAAAACTCTTCTGTAAGTAACTTTTATCCCTAGGAATATGGCTGTAAAAAAAGGGGACATTACAGCTCAACTGGAGAGGCAAAAGAAAAAAACGGGACACTCGTAAGACACCGTGAAGAAGAAAAGTTAGGAAAACTTTTGGAAACTTTTTTGAACACCTTCTCTTTGCGAGAGGAAATATCCTTCTGATAATGGAACACACTTCTTAAAAACAGGCACATATTTCGAATTCAGGACATATTGTCTCATTTTCTATTATTTATTTTTTTTTTAATAAAATGTAGATTTTACAGAAGTTACAAGCCAAATAAATGAATGAATGAGTTTATCGGAATATCGAGTTAGGTTGACATGAATGTAAGTTAGTTACCTTTGTCTGTCGAAAACTTTTTTGAACACCTTCTCTTTGCGAGAGGAAATATCCTTCTGATAATGGAACACACTTCTTAAAAACAGGCACATATTTCGAACTCAGGACATATTGTCTCATTTTTTATTTATTTATTTTTTTTTTTAATTAAATGTAGATTTTACAGAAGTTACAAGTGAAATAAATGAGTGAATGAGTTCATCGGGATATCGACTTAGGTTGACATGAATGTAAGTTAGTTACCTTTGACTGTCGGATGAAGACAACTGAAGGAAATAAATCCTGATTACCTGTAACAGAATAATTACAAAAATTACAATTGAGGTAGTGAGAAATGTTTTAAAATAATTTTAATAATAATATTAGCTGCATTAATGTTTGGTTTTTGTTTTGACTATTCCAGATCCGGTAGTAATAACACACTGGGCTATTTTCTTACACCTGCAGGTCAAACAGTAACAATGGAGCAATTAACGTCCACAACAATTCCACTGTTAATTAAGTCATAAGCTCTTTAACTACTTTACTTAATAGCTACTTCTTTTTTTTCTTTTATTTTATTTTCTATTACAGGTCTTTAACACTTGCCAACTTCACCCAACTTGTCGCTTGGTCTCAAACTGATGATATATAAATGTGTCCTACGGCGAGCTCTGCTGTACGGTGCCCCGCTATTTACCAACTTGACTGACAGTACAGCTAAAAGTCTTCAACATTTCCAGAATATGATCATGAGAAAAGTGGTCCGACGTCCCTCTCTTGAGAGGTTAAAGAACACTGACCTGCACCCGTTGGTGTGCCGTCGGTGGGCAAGTTCATCCGTCGGAGACACATAAAGTTTTTTGACTCGGTGTATCAGCTGACAAACCCAGTGTTTAACACTATGATCCCACCACCCTTCCCACATCGATGGCAACAGACTATTGGGGAAAATTAGGTTAAGATTTTGTTTGTTAGATGTAAGTTAGTTTTGTGTTTTATAATTCATAAGGTGAGCCCCATCACTTTAAAAATCTATTTAGACAATGAATGTATAATCTACATTATACTTTTGTAACAATCACAAATCACGATGTAAAGTTATTAAAAATGTAGCCTAGCTACATGATGTATAATGACGTAATGTAAATAGATTCATATGAAGAAGGAAAAAAAAAAAAAAGAGCAGTTTGTTTTTTTGTTTCTCATGTAAAATTTCTGAAAATGGATCGAGCTTGGTTTGATATTGAACTCCTCAATTACTCCCTCTATTATACTTATACAATACCCGGGAATAAGTGGGTTATTATAAGGACATTTATTGTGGGGCAACGTTTTTAAACGTTGAAACATTCGTTCAAATTATCTGTTCGATAAACATGAACTTACTTTACACCGTTAAGGGCCTAATACTCCTTCACGTAAGCTTAGCGAACTTAATTCCACTTAACCACTCGTTCCTCGGAGCCACAGTCATCGTACATCCCATTGCTCATTAAGTTCGACATCACACCTTTACCCGCTCACTAGACTATAGCTGATGGCTGATGGCTGATGGCTGTAGGAAGGGAAAGCAGGGTTCAGTGGATCAAGGCCAGCCTCACCTTTACTCCAGTCATCTATCACACCTTTTCTTTTAGCTTACTCGCAGTCTTCTTCTGCTTCGTCCCTATCCAGGATCTTCTTTCTTATCCGCAGGACTCGCAATCTTCCCGGAGGATCCTCCAGGGAGCAACATAAATCAGATACACAGATTGTAGCCGGATATCCATGATTACCCCTGCATCTCTGGGGAGGGGAGGGGAGATAGAAGAGCACCTCAAAATAACTCCAGGCATCAAATAAATACGAATCAGTTTGTCCTTTTCAGAAAATCCTGTCAGTCGGCGAGTCTGGGCCTAATTTTATATTCGAAAAATATTCATCTCCGTAAGACATGAGTAAGCGTCATCAATTACACAGGTCTGCAACCGAAAAACTGTCATTTATTTTTTATAAGTTTCTTATACAATTTCGGTCGCTTAAACCAGGAAAAGTTCTCAAAAAGTTCCCTCGCGTCTGGTTTACTTCAAAAACTCCTTTTTCGGTTGTCTTTTTGTGTGATATTCCTCGTTAAACCCAAAATCTAATAAGGTATTCCTAACTCTGAAATTTCTATTAAAGAATTTCTCATTTATTTGGTTTTTAAGAAGATACTGGAATAATAGAACGGCATATATGAGGAGTTATGGGTTTGTGTTGGGAGAGGAGGGATAAGAGTGGAGGAGGAGTGCGAACTCCATAATGATCATGCTTCAACTTGTTGAATAGAAAATATGGAGTAAAATCTCTTCCCAAAGAAGAGGAATTTTTCTAAAAAGTGTGTTAAAAAAATCCTAAAACCGTCTGAAAGCAAGCTAAAAAAGAGAGAGTTTTGTCAGGACCTGTCATACTTAGAGTTTTGACCATCAGCGTCTGAAGAACCGTGGATTTGGACACAAAAACGTTTTGAATTAGCTTACATATAAAGCTCATGATTGCAACCTGCCATTGGAAGTTAATTTTTAGCAACCGCATGTGCACTACTTCCCTAAGTACTCAAACATCAAATAACACGTCCCATGGGACGTCAATGTGATGGCTGACTACTGTTGGATGCCATAGCGATAATCAGTAAAAAACGGAAAACGAAAGCGAAAATGAGTGAACAGTTTATTAATGCAACGAAATTGAGTTAATAGAAAGAAAAATATATTTGTGTTTAATTATAATAAATAGTGATTTTTTTTATTACTCTAGTGATTTTTCAATACAAACCTTTTATAATTTATAAAAAAAAGTTGTATGTGATGGAAAAAAAAAACGCAGGACATTTTCGAATTTATCACACCAAAAAACTTTACACCAAGCGTGACAGAAAAATCCCAAGCAGCTGTTCAACATTTTTTATTTTGCAGACTTGTCTTATTTAACAAATTTTTGTTTAATATATTCAAGCCTTTTTTAGGGATTTAAAATAATGGCTTACCTCCTAGCTATAAATCAGCTCATCTACAAGTATTTTATAAATTTTCTATTATACCACCATTTAAAAAACGGTTAAAATAAATTTATTTATTATACCATAATATGATCATAATATGATAATATGATTATACAATAAAAAAGATTTCAATAAGCAATACATTTGTATGCACAATAACTGGGAGAAATGGAAGTCATTTTTGGATTTAGCGCACTTTAAAACGTATAATTCAGCAAAAACATCCCATGCAGCTGAAAATTTGAAGTCGAAAGATTTCGACATCTTGATTAAGAAGAAACTGTAATTAATTTTTCTACTGTTTTTTTTTTTTAACTTTAATTGCAATAAGTCATATTTGTGTCGACCGCTTTATCGCAGCCAGTTCATTTTGTTTTTAAGCACGATATTTCCTAAGATGCTCCAAATAATGAAATCTATTTCATCTGGATTGAATATCATGATGTTTTCATAAATAATAAATATGTTCTAACTACCTGGCTAATTAGTTGTGTGAAGCTAGCGAGCTTTCTTGACACAGAAAGAATCTAAAAACGCGAAATAGCAATTAAAAAAATGTGGACCCCTATAGTTATAATAGAGAATAGAAGAATGAACGAGGTTCTCTAATAAAGATTTTAATAAATTTCTCACAATAATAAAGGCCAGTCGACTCGGTTGAAACAAAACTACTGTTGATTTTTTTTCAACCTCTTGTCAGCGAGCCGCAGTTTTAATTGCATATTCAACCTTTCAAAGGAACTGTCTGAAAATAAAAAAAAAAACTTAAATAATTCTGGGAAGGTAGGAATACAAATGAGCATACAAAAAAAAAAATGTTTTTGCTTGAGATTTCATCTGTGACCCACCCACCAGTGCAGGAGCACAGCCACCCAGCTCCGAGATTAAACAAAGAAAAATATGCTTTTTCATTCTCGAGTCTTCACACGAGCTTAAACAAATGTTTTTCTACACTGCCTTACATCTATTCTAACAATACCCTATTCTTCGAGTACAATAAGGCGGCTAAAGTGACTACATATTATTAATCAGGACCTTATTCTAGAACATATTACATTTGTTACATACCCTAATCAAAATCATAAAAAAAAAAGTAGGTATTTTTTAAAGCGTCTAAACTGATCAAAATTATAAATTTAAATCCTTATGTCATATTTGGGCTAAAAAATTTTACGAATTATTATAATTTCCGCTTCAGATTTACAAAAATATCAATTTAAAAAATTAAATCTCAACTGCTTTTCTCTCTTAAATGTTGACGTTATTCCTTGTTGTATATTTGTCATGAAAGCGCTTGATAATAAACGAACATTTAATAAGTTAAGTTAAAATTTCTTTACTGTGCTAAAATTACAATCTGCCTTATTAGGCAATAAGTAATTGAAATAAATGTTCTTATTCATACCATATTTACAATTCATCATTCATACAGTATTTACAAACAGCCAAGAGGCCTCCCAAATCCACATGGTTGTCACCTCCTTCGCATGCGAAAGAGGAAGCGGAGTCTTATGAATTCCTCCACGCCCCTCCGTCAGACGCGCCACCGGATACGAGCCAGCGGAGGCTGACCAAGAGCGCGAGAGCCACATACGCTAAGGACATGTTTTGGAGAAACTGGCCATTGCCAGGACTCCCACTGTCACGCATTTATAGCAGGTCACGAGGCCACTGCCGTTTTAGTTTCTGAGGAGGAGGATTATAGGGATAAGTGGTGGAGTCCAATGACTGTGCTACAGGATTAGGGTGGTTGGACAGGCTACTATGGAATTTCATGAACTTGGAAGGGATGAGTTCAAGAATGTAGGGTATATTAAGATCGTTATGAAGGGTTTTGTTGCTGACGTGATAAGGGGCATTTACTATTGTCCTCAGGACTTTTGATTGAAAGGATTGGATACGCTTGATGTTCGACTTTTTTTGCTGCCCCCCATAGCTCTATTCCGCATGTACCGTACTATCTCGGATACAGGAAGAGGAATGGAATTAAAATAACAAGTGGACAAGACTTGCGGAAGAGGTTGGTAATATAAACGGCAAATAGTATACTATCACTTCCAAACAAACAATTCATTGTATATAATTTTTGTTTGGTTTTAAAAAAAATAAAAATTGTTCCTATACTCCCACGCCGCCCGCAAATAGTTCCAGCCTATGCTCATAGGTATAATAAATAATTATGTATAATAAAATTTAATGATAATTCAATTCTATTATTTTATTATTACGCATTAGTAATACAACAAAAAAATTCAATATATAACACTCTTGAAAAAAAAAAAGAATTTTTAATTTGAGGTCAGATCGGAGAAGAAAAGTAATTCTTTTCCCTTTCAGAGAGAGAGAGAGAAAGAGGACAGATAAAATGAAAGAGATGCCCCTATAAAGGAAAAGGAACGAGAAAGAAAGAAGAGATCCTTCGAGAAAGGAATGGGCATAAAATGGAAATTGTAGCAAGACCTGCAATTTGTCTTAATATTGCTTCGAGGGCAGAGGGAGAAAGAGTGAGAGAGAGAGAGAGAGAGAGAGAGAGAGAGAGAGAGAGAGAGAGAGAGAGAGAGAGAGAGAGAGAGAGAGAGAGAGAGAGAGAGAGAGAGGATTGCCTACAACAGAACCGGCCACAGTCTGCCTCACCTCAGTCCAGTGATTGTCCTCTTTCAGTTGTATTTATCTTTGGTATTTATTGTACGTCCCTTCTCGATTAGCGGCAACCTCCTTTGGTTGCCTAAGGAAAGTGACGAATGTATCCAAGGAGACAAAGGAAAAAGCACGTTACAGAGCATTCTCGATAATCCACTATGTTTTAACATATCTTATTGTTATTAATTTACAAGTCTCCTCAGTCATAGTTGAATGTTAGCAGGTAAGTGTGGTGTCATGACAGTTTCTTGTGAAAGTTTCTGTATAATTTAAACGTAGGGGATTTTTAGCTCAGCGTGAAAACTATGAATTCGTATTTAAAATGGTGCGTAATATTATAAATCGATTTTGTTTTCTGATCGAAAAATCTGTACAGTTTTGTTGTTAGTCATCTAAGCGTACCCGCATAATTACGCTCTATGTGTCAAAATCCCATAATATATCAATTTCAGTAGAAATTTTTATGTCAATAGTTTAGGACAAGGCAAGTTTTAAGCGTCGGTCCAGTAAATGCAACCACTGACTGCGTGTCGTATCATGTGCGGTTTTAAAGGGAAACAAACAATGGGGAAAAAAAAAACTTTTTTGTTTCTTTTATTTTGGACATTTCACTCACAAAAGTGTATGCCACTTAAATAGGATTGTCAGTGGGAGTCCTGGCAATGGGCAGTTTCACCAATCATGTCCTGAGCGTCTGTGGCTCTCGCGCTCTTGGTCAGCCTCAACATGCTCGTATCCGGTGACGCGTCTGACGGACTTCCCAAGTCTCCGCTTCCTCTTTTGCATGCGAGGTGACAACCATGTCGATTTTGGAGGTCTTAGGGCTGTTTTGTATATACTTTATAAATGAGCGATTGAATGAAAATTGTAAATATGGTATGAATGAAAACATTTATTACTTATTGCCCAATAAGGCAGACTGTAATTTTATCATTAATAAAGAAGTTCTATTGTAAAGAAATAATTTATTATAGATATATATTTATATATATAATAATTAAAATTCTAAAACTATTAAAAACGTCAACTTGCGAGTTGTTATTATATTAATTCTTTTTCGTTAGCCAGAGTTCAATTCTTTTCTAAAGACAAATTTCAAGGTCTCGATATTTTGATTAATAACAAGGCATTTAGTTATAGTAGACTTATAACTTATAACTAGAGTGTGATTAAAAGTGCAACAATAATTTCGTGTTTGTCTTATGTGACCGAAAATTCTATGTATGACATGTAAACATTGAAGATCGCTGTGCCCATGTTCCTTATTGGTTTTACAAAAATGCTCATTGTTAAAGCCGTTAACTTTAATGCTAACTCATGTTTCAAAATTCATGTTTTTGTTTTTTTTGTTGAGTTTTTGTTATTTGATTATTTTCTTCAACAGTGTTTACCCAAAGAAACAAACAAGCGTAATTATTATGATTGTAATTATAATTTAGCGCTTAATTTCACTCAACAAAGGATAATGTTCAAGCTCAATCTTTGTTTGGGGACACAGAAATGCTCTCCCTCACACCCGAATATTGATGATTCGCCGAAGTATTTCAATTTTCTTGGTCGAGTACTCATCACTACTCATCATTTTTATCACGCTCGTTGTGAACACTCGGACTGGGTGTTCATCACTCGTCACCGTGATTGTTGTTCACTAGAAGGGAGAAGAAGAGCAGAAGTGGCCGCTCTGCAACAAGCCAACTCTACTCGTCGATTTAGAACTGGTGACGTGAACATGTTCCTTTTTTTTTGTTTTACATCATGTACTGTCTTCAAATTTAGATCATTAGATTTAAATCGATTTTGTTTTTTTTGTAACTAAGACTGATTGATTGATTATTGTAACGGAGCTCCGCTTATTTCATTTATTGGACATATATATGTATAAAGAAAGAAAACCTTTTTTTATTTTGTTTTCACATTGATGGGTTTTTTTTTGTTTTGGTTTTTTATATACTTCTTTCTCATTTCTTTTAATTGTCCAAATTTTCAGTCATTAATGTTTTTCTTTATTCTGAATAAATTTTCAGTCATTTTGTTTGTAAGCTTGTTTTTTTTTTCAGTTGGGGATTAATTAAAACCTGTGAAATTTTTCAATACAATAGATTGAACTTTTGTGTAGCTTTAAGTCGGTCGTTTTTTTCTTTTCTCCTAACTATTTGTCGATGTTTTCGGTAATCGGGAGTGAAAGGGAGTGACTCTAGTTTGTCCGGGTACGGAGATTTGCTTCCTCAATTTTCGAGGAGCCGCTCCCCCCAATACTCATGATTTTTATATTATACTTTCCTTATAGTGCGCACAATGCAGAGTTTGATATTGTTATTTTATTATTTATTGATATGAAGTGCTATGCTATTAGTGGTATTGCTCATGAGTTGAGTTAATAGTATAAATTAACTTTTCAAAAATGTATAAAAACCAGGGGTTCATTGCCATCTACAAATAAACAATCCTAATTATTGTAATGTTTCTCGGGATATTTTTTACGTATTGCGATAAGTTAGTTGCAGCCATTTCGCAGCTCCTCTTTGACATAGAGACAAGATTTTTTTCAAGTAAATTCCAATCGTACTGACAATGCTAAATACATTAAGAATAATTTTAAAGATCACAATACATAACTGCATGGCTCCTCCCAAATCTATTTAGGCCATTAGGCTGACGATTAAAACGACCGAGAGCGGACAGACACTAGCCCGAACGACAAGTACCCCATTAGTGGATTACAGGCCGTTAGAAGCGCGTGCGCGCGATAACCCAGTTATGGAAGTGAAGACGTTTATTAAAATTTATGTCGCTACAACATCGGGGGACTAGGGGGGGGGTGTAGGTCGGAAGAGGACTTAACGTCCGATCGATAAGGGATGGGGGACCAAACACCCCCCACGGACCCCTCCAAAGTGCTACCATAGCGTTCCATTATCGGGAGGTTAGGATGCAGGTAGGGTGGGCGCTATCGCATTAGTCTATAGTGAACCCGGGTTATGGGCAGCTGGCTCTAGGGTCGAGATATAAACAGTGCAATGACTACCCAAGTCTCACGACGGAAGTACAAATATATCCTATGCCATAATACCAAAGACTACCTAGCGTCAGAAAAGGATAGGGCGAATAATGCCTGATGCAATCAAATGGGGGTCTTCTACTAAGGCTCCTGCCACAGGGGAATCAAACCCGCATATCTTTATCATTAAGTGACATTCTGTGTTATTATGAGTACATATTGTGTGGTTAGTATTATATAAAGTTGTAAATTAAGATTTAGAGCTAAGAAATCGTCCTTGTGTTTTTTGGTAGTTCCAGTGGTGTGAAAAAAATATTGCATTGTCTACAATCGACAAAAAGCAAAGGAATCGATCCTTTGTGTTGATATTTTTTATCGTCTGAATGATGCAACAATGTTGTTTACACGTCACTACTTTTCACTACTATCACTTCAGTCTTTACTACTATATTGTTATAATATAGCAATGCTTCTCTTTTTTAGCTAAGTTATTTTAATATTCTTGGTTAACATGTTTGGTAATGTCTTTTTGCCATTCCTATTTAATGTTACTTTTATTTATTTTTTTTAATGAGAAGTAGCTGAGACAGTACGGTATTTAGCCTTCCATCTCGACAAAAGACTGACATGGAACCCACACACGAGGCTAAAAAGACAAGAACTAAACAGACGCTTTGGACAACTGTACAGGCTACTTCAAAGGACATCTCATCTCTCAATAGAAAACAAATTAATAATCTACAAAGTTATACTTAAGGCAATCTGGACATACGGAATAGAGCTATGGGGGACAGAAAAAAAGTCGAACATCAAGCGTATCCAATCCTTTCAATCAAAAGTCCTAAGCCAATAGCCAATCGCCCTTCTTAAACTCATCCCTTCCAAGTTCATGAAATTCCATAGTAACCTATCCAACCACCCTAATCCCCTAGCACAGTCATTGCACTGCACCACTCATCCCTATATTCCTCCTAGGAGACTAAAACGGCAGTGGCCTCGTGACCTGCTATAAATAGGTGACGGCGGGAGTCCTGGCAATGGCCAGTTTCTCCAATCGTGTCCTGAGCGTCTGTGGCTCTCTTTGTCAGCCTCCACTGGCTCGTATCCAGTGACGTGCCTGACGGAGGAGCGTGGAGGACTTCCCAAGACTCCGCTTCCTCCTTCGCACGCGAGGGAGGTGACAACCATGTGGACTTGGGAGGTCTCAGGGCTGTTTGTAAATACTGTATGAAGGAGCGAGTGAATGAATTTGCTTATAACGATCTTCAAAGGACTTGAATCCATACAACTTCTTTGTATCTGGATTTTTTTAAAAATCGATTTATTCAGATAAAATTAATAAGTGCAATTTTCATAAGAAAAATGTATTATTATAACAACAATAAACAAGAACAAGTTGAGTAGATCTAATACATACATGATTATTAATAATTTGTCAATATTTTCAAAAAATGATCACTTAAGTTCGCTTTAAATTGGAAGAATATGATTTTCTTAACAATCTTCTCAATAATTTTTAAGGTCATCAATACTTCTGGTGGATTTATTTCTCTGTTCACCGCAACAAAAGTACGCAAATGAATCAATATAAAAAAACCAAAAAAAAAACCTTCCGAAATTGGCTGAACATCAGACACAATTTTTTCAGCGTCTAGTTAAATAATCTCAGTAGAGGAGAGTCTTTTAAAAACTTTATTATGAATTACAAGCAAAACACTGGTATATACAAATATCCAGAGTTACAACGTACTGGATTGAATGTCTAAGCAAAAGTGGGGTCTGGGGCTAAAGGTGAGACATATATTTATAAGAAAAGGGTAAGATTCTGGGAAGTAGGGAGTAAGGGAAGTAAGGGGGGAGGCGGTTGCTTAAAAAAAAATCAAGAGTTCTGCTCAAGACCCTTTCATAGTTCACAGCATTACAAAACTGTCCTTAATTATATTTAAAATAGACAGGACAATATTTTCATCACACAGTTCTCCAGAGTGTTGATTGTCTAATTCCCATCTCTCGGCAGAGAACCTTATTAAAAAGACCAAAAAGACCAAAGAAGATCTTTCTAAACTTTCAAATTATTTTCACTTTTTCAGCAATAGAAAACGAACAGCGCTTTATGGACATTTTTTAACAGAACAGAAACATATGTTTTTCATTTCGCAGATAATGAAACCAAATCAGTAACTGAGATGGAGATAAAAGAAAACTACTGTTAGTGGAAACAGGCTTGCAAGGCAGGAGTAAGGGGATTCCAGCAATTCAATAGAAAGAAAATTCAGTAAACACACAGGCTCTTTAGTTGTAGGAAAGAATTGTTGAGTTCGTTTAAGTATTTATATTTTGTCTCTTCTATTTTATTAATGGTTTTATATTCAGTCTGAATGATACCTTGCTAATATCTTATGTATCAGGATATACATAAAGGGTGTCCCATAATTAATGCAATTTAATTTCCTCTTTTAATGCACGGGTGGATGTGGGCTTGTTGACATACATATTTGAATTCAAATAACCCCTTAAAAAGAAATCTAAAGGTGTTAAATCACACGATCTATGGCGACAATTCTGATCACCGAAACGAGAGAGTACACGACTTGGAAATGTCTCATGCAGTATTTGAATTTTTTCATGGGCTGTGTGGCATATGGTACCATCTTGTTGAAACCACATATTGGCCACAGCAATATCATACAATTTCGGTACGGTCTATGACGCCGAATTGATGTTCCTGGATTTTCAACAACACTCTCACGCACTGCTTCGATATTGACATTTTAAAGCCTAGTTTTTGGACGACCAGTGTGTTTAGTGTCTCCAACTGATCCAGTCTCCCTAAATTTTTCTATTAATCTCTTCACAGTTGATGAACTCAAAACACTATTCCGACCATATTTTGTATGAAATTTTCGAACTGCGGCCGCCAAACTTTCATTATTTTTGAGATAATGTTCAACAATAAAGAGACGTTGTTCTATCGTGTAACGCTCCATTTTTACTAACCCTAAACTGTCAGCTGTCAAATTGTTTTTTTTTAGGGTTACCAGCACTTTACTGCACAAATGGCGGCAAATTTAAGTCTTGCGTTAATTCTAGGACACCCATTATATTGGATATTGTGCTTTTAATGATGTACTTTGTGGTTTCCAATTAACCGCAGAGGTCTCACTCAAAATTAGCTGACTGCCCTGGCAGTTTCGAGTTCCTTCTCTCGACTCCATTAGTAATGATCCAGTACTAATGATGTCAGGTCATAAGCTGATCAAGATACTATATAGACTGCCCCGTTACCGTAAAAGTGAAAGCGTCGAATGAGTTTATTCCTGAAAGCCGAGCCGGCAGTCAAACAATAAGCCGAGAAACTTCTCTACTTCTAAAGCGTGAAATTGTCCTTGATTTTCCTCTTCAAGTGTTTTCCTCCAGCGTCAAAAGCTTTTCTTCTGCCGACAGATAAGATAACTTGATTTTCTCTGACCCTAAATGCCCACAAGAATTTATCAGATCAGAAAGTGTCACTTTGTCACTTACAGCTGATTTTGTTGATGCAATGTTTAGTATAAACCATTTTTAAAATTCAATTTTCCTATATACGTGTAAATGGAGCCGCTAGAACAGAAAGTGAAGCCAATTGTCATATTGAGAGTGACATCACAGTCCTCTTTAACGTGAACAGATTAAACAGGAAGAAACAAAAATAAGACAAGACGACAATTAGGAAGCAAATGTTTTATAAAAGGAGCGTCAAAAATCACATTTCTCCTAATCAGAAGCCAAAGTCATGCGAAATTCCCACTCACTGTCTAAGCCAAAAAAATCCTACAATTATAATTTTTTTTTTAAACATGCAATTTCCTGCAATTATTTAAACATTATTCATGTTTTTCTACTACTGTGTAACTCAATTTTAACAGGTATAAATAAAAAAAACTAAAAAAAAACTAGCATTGTTCCCACGGGGTTCATAATGGCGGAGCATTGTGTGAAAATTAGTTTATCGTTTTTTCAAGGATAGAGGCAACGACTGCATAAACGAATAATAATTATTCCGCGGAAGGTTTTGAATAATTGCTCCTTCATCAAAGTGAAATTATTTCATTTGTATTACAATAATAGCTCGTTATGGTAATGTTTAGATAGACGTATTGAAAAACAATTTTACACGGGTATCATAGCCCCTTATGAACATTAATAAAAAAATAAAGTCTTATTGACCAAACAGAAACCATATGACAATATAACACATGGCAATAAACCATATGACAATATACCATATTACAACAAACCATTTGACAATATACCATGTGACAATATACCATATGACAATATAACACATGGCAATAAACCATATGACAATATACCATATTACAATAAACCATTTAACAATATACCATATCACAATATACCATATGACAACAAATCATATGACAATATACCATATGACAATATACCATATCACAACAAATCATATGACAATAAACCATTTAACAATATACCATATGACAATAAATCATATGACAATATACCATATGACAATAAATCATATAACAACATACCATATGACAATATACCATATGACAATAAATCCTATGACAATATACCATATCACATCAAATCATATCACAATAAACCATTTAACAATATACCATATGACAATAAACTATTTGACAATATACCATACGACAATAAACCATATCACAATATACCAATAAACCATATGTAAAATAAAGTGAAAACGTAAATAAAGAATTGTTTATAAACGTTCCAGTGAATTCATACATAGAACTTTATCAAAATAGGAGCCATTACAACCAATACATCACTGCATTAAATGAAAAAAGAAAACCTAAAATACTTATTATTTTAATAGTAATAATAATAATAATTAAGGTTAGGTTATGAAAATAAAACATGTTCTGGATCATACATATTACTTCCCCTTACATTTTCATCTGTAAGGTACATGTGATTAGAGGCACATTTCAACAGGGATTTTAGTTCTTGAAAATTCAACAGTTACACTTCCTTTCTCACTTATAAACCACTTAGTTATGAGTTAAATGATGATACTTTTGTTACAAAGTTAGAACAAATACGAACAATTCAACCCAGTTCTCAACTCAGTGTTTAATAATTTACAGACTTTTGTAATTTGATCAGAACGGTGTATTGTTGGATAATTTCGTCAATTTTTCCGTTATTGTACATTAACTGTTATGTTGTGTATGCTTAATATAGCTTCATCTGTTATTTATGTCAGCGTGAAATGTATCAAGTTTCGTATAAAATTCTGTTATTTTTATTTAAAAACTGTTATTATACCGTTAGCTTCAATGCATCTCTCTCAACCCCAAACAAACTTCGTTATTCATTCCCTGAACAATGGATAAATGGGCGTTTTGGCTTTGAATAAAAAAAAAATTCATTTTGAAATAATTTGTTTTTTTAAAAAATGTGTCAAACACTCTGAAAAATATTATAGTGAGGTGAATAAAACTTATATTTTCAGATCACGTCATTTGTTTCAAGTTAACTAACATACGTGATCAAGGATTGTCATGAAGCAGTCTAAACTATTTTTGTATATTTTGTGTATTTCTGAACAGTAAGAGGTCCCTGTAATTGTCTCGCCAGTTTTTTTTTCAAAAAATAAATCTGACATTTCATCCGTTCCAATCCAATATATTTTAGTTTATAATTAATACAAACAAAATGGCATGATTACTATTCACCAAATAATTTATGTATTTTTTTTTTTTGTTTCAAAAACCCTTTATTCAAAAACATTTTACAAACAAATGAACAATAACATGAACAAATTTACATATTTATGGCTCCTTTTCATGCATAGCATAACATCCATTTGACGGGGGCTAGAATTAAAAAAAAATTCTTCGTTTTACAGTTAAAATTACAAAAACAATAGACTGGACTCGGTGAATTCATGTATCCCATCGTTATGAAGAGCTATGCTATGTCACTAACAATTACACAATACAAGAGTCCTTTCATAGCCTTAGCATGTTACACGCCGAGGGAGTATAAGAAGTGACACCAACAGTGACCAGTAAAGGACACTATTGTGCTGTTGCCATACACAGGCAATACAATGGCGTAGCTCAGCGTGCAAACATACAGTGGACTGTTACATACTGCGGCCCACTGAACCAGACCGAGGCATCTGGGAACTGTTACAGAGAACAATACTGTTACAGTAGCACTACAGTACTGTATATGTATCTCTATGTCTGCATCATGGCTATCTATCGTCTCATTCACAACACCAACAATAAATATATGAACAATGTATTCAACATATAATACATATCCTGTCAATGAACACTGCAAATTACAAAACAAATGACTTTTCTTAGCTGTTTAACATTAACACATAACTTTGCCGAAAATTCACCATAATAGATACATACTTAAAACAGCCAACAAAATAGGAGATTTTACAAACACCAAAAGATACGTTCACAGCAGAAGATATACAGAGGGGTCAAACAAATCCACTGGTTAACAGTCCATAACTTGCAAACTAATTGACGGAGTTGTCTCAATTTTGGTGAAAGTGTAGCTTAAAGTCCAACTTAAAGATAGTATTGTAGGTGTTCCAAATGGTCACCATTAACATCCACACACAAACGATGCCGCCGAACTGCAGCACGAACTACTGACTGCAACTTGTTCGGTTGGATATTTGCACATGAATGTACGATCTGGGTCGTCCTCGTTCATTGCGTGTAGCAATCTTGGGATGTAGCACTTCCACTTTTCTGTCTTCAAAATTCGCCGAACACTTGAGCGACTCGCTCCAGTTTCACGGGCACACTGTCTCACATTCTTCTGTGGTGAGCGAGTGAATTGTCGTAACACAAGATGGGAGTTAAATGGACTTGTTACTGTTACAGGTCGTCCAGATCGTTGTTTGTGTACATCTTTAACACAGCCTTCGGCTTTAAATTTGTCTCGAATGCGACGAATCGTTAAACGTGTCGGTGGCTCTGTTTGATACACATTTCGCCATTGCCGTTGAACCTCATTAATGTTTTCGTACTTAAAATACCACTTTAAAACAGACTTCCTTTCATCAAATGTAAGCCCTACGCCAGCCATGTTTACTCGAGTAACAAGGTACAACTAACAATTAAACACTAACTATCTGGCGACTGTCATCTGACAAAACAAAACAACGCAATAATTGTATGGCAATTGCCGGAACTACAAACTATTACACTACCAAAAATGAGACAACTCCGTCAATTAGTTTGCAAGTTATGGACTTTTAAACAGTGGATACATTTTTTTGGACCCTCTGTATTTTGGTAACAATATTACAACATTTTGTTTTATATGAATATTTATACCAGCTAATGTATTATCAGATAGGACAAAGCCTACAGAAAAATAACAATTATTTAAATATTGTTACTGTATTAAATCCCTACGACCTTTAATGCCGGTGTTGAAGTCCGTAGAATTAACAACCCTTCTTTGAGTTTTGCATCTATTTTATACTGAGTCCCATATTTCATTTGAATTAAGTAATTAATTTGTAAAAGTAAAGGCGAGTGTATTACATTGATTGAAATTTTAATGAAGACAATAGACAGCTTTTAGAAAAATAGAGCTTTCGACAGCTCTAAGCTTTCGTTTATATTCTATTATGAAGATTAATGCACCATTAGAAAAATAATTAACAGTTGTCGAAAGACAAAAGCTGTCTTTTTTATTACACCCTTCCACAATCCGGGATTAATGACTTAAAATTTTAATTGTTGATTATTTATTTATTCAGCATAAATCACACATAAAGGTAGAGAGGATATATGGATATTAATTATTATTTTAATTTATACATATAGGTTTTATTAATGTTAAGATATTATTATGGTACTTCTTAACTTCACTTTTTAACTTCTCGATTAATTACCTATCCACAGTTACAACTTATTAATATATGTAATGAGGATACACACACCTGCAGAAGTAGCTGAAAAGAGTACGTAGGACTTACTAGTCTCTCCAGCATCTCATCACAAGCCCGGCTATATCCCTTCGGCTGAAACTGTTAATATATAAGAGCGTCCTGCACCTTTCTGGTTATATGAAAGCTCCCGACATCCACGAAAAGTTCGAAGCCCCCACCATCACCGAAGCCATCAAAAGAAGACACATCAAGTTCTTTGACTCGATGAAACATAGCCAAAACCCTCTATTCCGAGACATGACACCCCCACCGCTACCGGCAAGATGGCAACTCTTAAGATCTGGTAAAGCAGACCAAATGGTGGACATCACGGCGCTAGGCCCACCAACAACAAGCCTCTAACGGGCACTCATCACTGAAATCAGACTAAATAAGACTGCACTACCTGCCTAGAGAGAGAGCCTCTAGGCCCAGCCACCAGTGGACTCTCACCACAGTAGCGCAACTATCAACCTCTACCGAGGCTTCCCACACTCCTTAATTCCCTCACACCACCTTCAAGCAGGTGCTCCTAGTACAAGGATCCACTCAACCCAAATATCCCTTTATTTTTCCCTCATCCTTAATCTTATAATTAGAGAGCTAAGGGAAAAAAAATAAATAAATAAACAAAAAAAATCTTCAAGTTTAAATAAAACAAAGTGTGTGTGAGATATCATCGAAATTTATTTATTTAGTTACATCAACCAAAAAAAGCCAGTATGGAGTGATGTGGAATATACCTTTAAAATTAAAAATGGTTAGATCATTAGGAGAACATACAAAAGGGTCGACAGACGGACAGGCAATAGAGGATAGCTTGTACTTGGTACAGAGTAAAACCTCCCCGTAGAAAGTCTATATACACGATAATTATAAAATAGAACAATAATCATAAATAGCAATCTTGCTAGAATATCTAAATTAACAGTATATATGCGCAGTATCAATGGTCCGAACCAAGGATCTTCAGGGCATGAAATATTCCCCATAGCAACTTAGTTAGGCCTATATCCTCGTTACTCATAAATTATCTAACTAACGTCACTGTAGATAATGTGAGTGCTAAGAGAGAGTGCAACAAATTGTCGCAGCTACAGCTAATGGATTACATAACACATTTACTCAAATACATTACGTACAAAATGTATCTGCATCAGCCAACGTCACTAGGTTCCACTAATAGGCCGTGTTTCCATTCCTAATGAACGTCATCGCTAACGCAGGGCCAGTGTTAGTTAACGAAGTGTCAGTTAATGTATTCACGTTATTTCTGGCTAAGAGTGGTGCCCTCTAGGTATTTAGAGCGGGCTCATATAAAACTAATAACGAACGAAAAAACTGAACGTATTATTATCAATGAGCAATTGATGGAGAAAAAGGCCAAGATTCAAATTTTACAGAAAAAAAGTAATAACGCATATACTAATTTATCTAAGGAAGTCTACCCATCCAGGAGCGAATTTGAAGGATGAAAATTTAGTGGGATATAGGTTACATATTGGGGTTAATATGAATGGAATAAAAGTAATGCCTTGCTTATCAACAATAATAATAATTACAAATCCACAAAGCAAACCTTAACTGTGATAAAATTACAATCTCCATTATTAGGCAATAAGTAATTTTGATAAATGTTCTCATTCATACCATATTTACAATCATTCATTCACTCATTCAAACCGTATCTACAAACAGTCCAGAGACCTCCCAAATCCACATTGTTGTCACCCCCCATCGCATGCGAAAGAGGAAGCGTATTCCTGGAGTCCCCCAAGCTCCTTCGCCATACGGGCCAGTGGAGTTTGACGAAGAGCGCGAGAGCCACACATGCTCAGGACATAATTGGAGAGACTGGCCATTGCCAGGACTCCCACTTTATTTATAGCAGGTCACCGGAAGTCTCCGAGAAGGATTATAGGGATGTGTGGCGCAGTGCAATGACTGTGCTACGGGAGTAGGGTGGTTGGATAGGTTACTATGGAATTTTATGAACTTTGAAGGGATGAGTTTAAGAAGGGCGATTGGTTATTGGCTTAGGACTTTTGATGGAAAGGATTGGAAACGCTTGATGTTCGACTTTTTTGCTGTCCCCCATAGCTCTATTCCGTATGTCTAGATTGGCTTAAGTATAACCTTGTAAATAAGTAATTTATTTTCTATTGAGAGATGGGATGTCCTTTGAAGTAGTCTGTAAAGTTGTCCAAAGCGTTTGTTTAGTTCTTGTCTTTTCAGCCTCTTATGTGGGTTCTAGGTCAGCCGTTTGTCGAGATGGAAGCCTAAGTACCGTACTAACTCGGATACAGGGAGAGGAATGCAATTTAAAAAAACTAGTAGACTTGCGACAGAGGGTGAAGGTAATGTGGTAACATTTTGCTTCATTAACTTTGATCCGCCCATTGGTTGCACCAATACTCGATCTCATCAAGGTGTTTCTGAAGGTTTTGGGATGCTACATCGGGGTCTGAGTTGGATGAAAGGACTGCAGTGACATCTGCCTATGTAGCCAAGAAGATATTGGTGGTAGAGGGGGCATCAGCGGTGTATAGGTTATAGAGGATGGGACCCAGGACACTGCACAGGACAGTTATAATATTCTGAACCACAGTAGGCTTAATAATAATAACAACTGAAATAACCGATTTCATTAAAATTGTGGGCCTTCAATCTTGCAAAATTTTATTTCAAAAACATAAATTGAGCTCTCGGGGGCATGAATCTAGATTAAAACTCCTGCCCCAAAAATCAGAAAATAGGAATGCATTACGATTTGAAGTGACGTCTGGATTATCTATGGGTCTCAGTCATTGACGTTAAAAAAATAAAAATACATTTAAATTTACAAATACCTACTAGTTTGCTAAATTTTGAAAATGCATAGGTTCATTCAAATTGTGATTTTTTCAAATAATACGAATTAATTAATTAGAAATTTAAATATGTCGACAGTTAGTTAGTAAATAATACTTTGCTCGTAAGAAAATCGTTCTTATCTTTCTTGTTTTTGTATTGTATTCCGGGACTCCAGAGTATGTGAGTTGTACAACTTCGAAATGGAGATGTGTTTGTCAAGGCTGAAAGAATACTTTTCAAAGAAAACTTAGACATCTGAAACCATCCGACCAGGAGTAGAAAGTATTCGTGATGACCAAGTATTCGCGAATGCAAAAGTTCAAATGTAAACGGGGACCTGGAAAGGAACTTCTCCACTTACGTTACTTATCCCATCAGAATGTGCCACGAAAAAATATTTCCATCCCATATCTGTATTCCTCGCCTAAGATTCTTTCAAGTAATATCCTAAGGGCATTACACTGAAAAATAATTACTAATTACGCTTTGTAATATCTGTGATTGATTAATTTACAACTGTACATTATTTGAGTAAGGGACAAGCCCCAAAAGAATACTTACTACATTCAAGGTACTTGGCCCGCGAATAGAGAGTACTTAATATTTAAATACAGGCAGGACTTGCAAACTGAGCTGAATTGAACAGAGAAAGAAATGCTGTTTTAGCACTGATCCATCTTGTGGTAGTCATTATTATTAATTTTGTATCAATTATTTCATTTTTGGATTTTATGACATATTATGATATCATTTTCCACTGGTTGTTCTGTCCGTAATAAAGAGTACTCCTCTGTTAGTTCTGTCACTTCAATCCTTATTGGAGTTACGTTGAATGAAAATTTACTGCTTAGAATACTCGCTATCTCAATAGATAATAAACAACTTATTTACAAAGTTATACTTCAGCCGATCTGGACATACGGAATAGAGCTATGGGGGGCAGCACAAAAGTCGAACACCAAGCGCATCCAATCCTTTCAATCAAAAGTCCTGAGAACAACAGTAAATGCCCCTTATTACGTCAGCAACAAAATCCTTCACGATGATCTGAATATACCCTATATTCTTGAACTCATCCTTTCCAAGTTCATAAAATTCCATAGTAACCTATCCAACCACCATAATTCCCTAGAACAGTCATTGCACTGCACCACTCACCCCTATAATGCTCCTCGGAGACTAAAACGGCAGTGGCCTCGTGACCTGTTATAATTAAGTGATACTGGGGGTCCTGGCAATGGCCAGTTTCTCTAATCATGTCCTGAGCGTCTGTTGCTCTCGCGCTCTTCGTCAGCCTCCTCTGGCTCGTATCCAGTGACGCGGCTGACGTAGGAGTGTGGGGGACTCCCCAAGACTCCGCTTCCTCCTTCGCATGCGAGGGAGGTGACAACCTTGTGGACTTGGGGGGCCTCTGGGCTGTTTGTAAATATGGTATGAATGATAACATTTATCTCAATTACTTATTGCCTAATAAAAGGCAAATTGTAATTTTATCTTAATAAAAATTGTTTTAATAAAAAAAAATAAAAGAATACTCGCGAGGTTTTCAGTATTGTGCAAGTACTGGCTATAAGAGATTGAATAATCAAGACGTGTCTCGGACCCCGCTTATCCGCCCGAGGGAAAGGGACCGCCAGCCGTTCTCTGGATCTGCCAGTCCATAACAGAGAGTGTTCTACGAAACTGTGGCAATTATATAATCCTTAGGGATCCTCTCCTGTTTGGACGATGGGCTCTGGAGATAGCACTGGACAACCCAAATCGCAAGATTGTTATCAATAATGCCTCAGTTCAGACAGAACGTTATGGTGTAATATAACTTGTTATATAGTTTAATGTTGAATTAAGCAAAGAAATTATTTTTCATTTGAAAAACTGGCAATTAAATACCACTAATTAGTTAAATTAACCTCTGCACTACAGGTAAGTAAAGTGACATAAGGTCTAATTAATTAGTCCTACGGAATTAATGTCAAGAGGAAAGTTTAATTATAGTTCGGGTAAAAAGGGACAAAATAAAAAAAATAATTGGCCCATTGATAAAAATTAAAAATGAGAAAAGTCCATAAATAATACGTGTATTTTCGTGCATAATTAAAAAAAAAAACATGCGACAGTTGCTTAGATTGTACCAAAACTACTTTTTTCGATTTCATTTTCGGATCAGACCGAGTCGATTTAAACCAAAAATACTTTGCACTCAGTCTATAAGTGACAAAAAAAGAGTTTATGGTCACAGGTCATGACCGCATGACATGACCTGGCTGAAATTCAAGCTTGCCCTTGGGTTCAGAAGTAAGTAATATGAGACTAAGGTAATCTTTGCCTGAGATTTTGATAAATGGAACAAGAATACAATAGGTCTGTTACTTTACTGTTTAATATTATGTCACTTTTGTAATGTACATATCTAGTCCTCACATCTCAAACTTGAGCTATTGTATCAAAATTCAACATTAATCTTTACCAGCCTAAAGTTCCTACATCGTTCATTATTAACATTTTTTTGACTAATGGGTCTTTCATTAAGCGCTTCCTATCTCTAAATTTAATTAAAACAATGTGTGTCTGAGATATCGTTGAAATTTTTTTTTTGTTTGAAAGGCCTTTTGATGCCATTATGTATGGAATATAACATCGTGCAAATGTCCACCACGGCTTCGCTGGGTGGCACGCATCCGAAATGTCCAATTTTCCTAGACTCTGGTGCATAAATCAGGCTGAATTTGAACGGTGGCATGGGTTATGTTGGCTTTGAGGACTGCTGTGATTTCGCATAGACCTGCGACTTAAGAGAACCCCACAAGAAAAAGTCTAACGGGGTCAAATCGCACGATCTCAGTGGCCAGTTCACATCACCTCCTCGTGAGATGACCACACGTCGTTGTCTATGGTCGTTTACCTTCAGCTCCTGGGTCAGTTGAATTTTGTACGGGTGCAGGCCCAAGTCACGCCGCAAAATTCGCCAAGTTGTGGTCTGCGAAAGACCGAGTTCTTGTGAGCGACGGGAAATTGACTGCCTCGGATTCTCCTGCACACACTCACGGACAGCGGCGATGTTTCCGGCAGATCTTGCGTTTTTTCGACGTGTTGGTTGATTGTTTACTGAACCAGTGGACTCAAATTTATCCACCACACTGCGAATATTCCTCTCTGTAGGACGGTTATGGCGAACGCGGAACGTTGCCCGAACAGAACACCCATATTGATAAAACAATTTTATCATTTGCACGTGTTGTTGAACGCTATATCCGACCATAGTGATTTGGCAAAACAGACTGAATAAATGACAGCCAATTTGACAGCTTCAATAATATGGCCCCTATTAGAAGACGCTACATTAGCGAACAATGAAAAGATTTTGAGGAAAGCCTCTATTTCATTATTACAATTTCTATCAATTTTCTACAATTTTAACCGTTCTCATGAGATATAGAAGAGATGCCATACAATTAATCTTCCATGCACTGCCTGGACAAGAACCTCATCTATGCATAACCACTGTTAATCACGTTATCTATATGTGATTACATTACACGACTCATTGCAATGTCCTCTCGCTAATTCCCCGTCCCGTGTGCGCCCGATCTGCATATTGGGACTGGTTGATCGTTCATCAGACAGAATAGGGGTTAATCAGCCGTAGGTATTAGGGATTAGGGATTAGGGGCTAGGGATTGGACAGCCCTTGTACCCCTCTTTATCCTCCTACCTCCAATGTCATACACAGCAGTGACTCGCTCATTCCGGCCGACAGACACAGAGTGTTTCTGCAATGGCCACAAATTACATAATGATGTACTCAGTCAGTTGGCCTTTGACTCCGACGAAAGAGGATTTGCACCATCAATTATGCCTTTGTACTCTGCATCGCTCTCTTCATCCATGCAAGCGAGTTGTTCGGATGACCGCTTCCAAAGGTAACCTGTCGTCTGCCAACCCTCGACCCAAACTGGAACTGTGACTATATAAATTGATATTTTACGGGCCCAGAAACGATTGAAATCGGTGGTGGGTAAAATAAAATGATCACTGATAAACCGTCGACTCCATCAATGGAAATAACAGTGCAAATTATAAATGGCAAATAATCTCTCATATTTAAATTCGAATACCGCTCTTGTCTTTGTTAGCAATATTTTCAAGTAATGGCTTCTCGCTTTGTATAAATTTATCTATGAATTTTGTAATTATAGCTTTTTAAAATATCTAGAATACAAGCTATGACAATTGTACAATAAAACAAACATTAAACAAGTCAATGGTTAGAAGTTCAAAACAGTTACAACTTAATGCATAAAGGATACAATCTCATATTTGTAAAAGTTCTCGAAAATACAAGCCTGTATGCATGTATCGGCTTTTGTAACAAAAGAGCTAATTACCTTTCCCTAATTGAAACTGGGATAATTTAAAATGTGGGGGGGGGGCTTCCCGCGGGACCCCGCGGTTTTGTTCCTCGTGGCTTCTTGATCCGTTCTTAAGCAGTACTTTGGAGTATAGGTTGTTCTTTCAACGCTTATGTTTTATTTGAGGTTTAATTGTTTGCTTCTCAGTAGGCAGTTTGTTTATTTGGCATTAAATATTAACATTGAAAAAGTCAATAGCTAGAAATTCAAAACAGTTACAACTTAATACATAAAGGATACAATCTCATGTTTATAAAAGTTCTTGAAAATTCACCAATTATATCGTAAAAAAAACAGCCTATGGAGGATATTTGTTTTTTTTTGTGGCAGTTTTGCCCAAGTATTAGCTTTAAGAGTATTTTCCCATTTTTTTTTTTTTGTAAAATTTTAATTTTATTTTCAGTGGCCAAATGTTGAAAATATTCGAATGATAAAATAAATAGAAAAATGTCCTAAATAAACCTCCATTTAAACATAATATGCTAACATTATATGTGTATACAATATAAACACGTATATAAATATTACACTGTAAAGCGTTTTCTATTTGTTTGTTAAAACTCATTTTGGCTCATTTAATTTGCTTATATATATACATATATATATATATATATATATATATATATATATATATATATATTTACGAATGAGATAGCTACGACTTAGATAGCTACGACTGAGATAGCTACGACTATGTGCTGCGTTAGTTAATATGGCCTTAACTAACAAATCGTAATCGAGTGATTTAGACTATTTTAGAACCTTCTCTTGTACCTCAAAATAACGAAGCTTTATCAACTTGTTAATTCGATGAACAGACGAGCCAAATATGAAACTGAAAATAATAGCAATTTGAACCAATTTTAAATTAAAATTTTACAAAAAAATAAATGGGAAAATACTCTTAAAGCTAATACTTAGACAAAATGCTGGCTGTTTTTTCACTATGGGGTGAGTTTTCTGTGAGATTTTTAATAAAATTGGTGAATTTTCGAAAACTTTTACAAATATAAGATTGTATTCTTTATGTATTAAGCTGTAACTGTTTTGAACTTCTAGCTATTGACTTTTTTAATGTTTTAAGGTGCGGCGTTAGTTAATATGCCTTTTACTAACAAATATGTAAAACTGGGCATCAAGCTTGAAATTTCTATCGATGACCGGATAAAATCTAAAGCTGATTTTTCAGTTGCGTTTAATTCGATAAAACGATAATACATAAACAAATTTACAGACATAAAAAAAAAAAAACAGACGCTTTGGACAACTGTACAGACTACTTCAAAGGACATCCCATCTCTCAATAGAAAATAAACTATTAATCTACAAAGTTATACCTAAGCCAATCTGGACATACGGAATAGAGCTATGGGGGACAGCAAAAAAGTCGAACATCAAGCGTATCCAATCCTTTAAATCAAAAGTCCTAAGAACAATAGTAAATGACCCTTATTACGTCAGCAACAAAACCCTTCTTAACGATCTTAATATACCCTACATTCTAGAACTCATCCCTTCCAAGTTTATGAAATTCCACAGTAGCCTTTCCAACCACCCTAATCCTGTAGCACAGTCATTGCACTGCGCCACTCATCCCTATAATCCTCCTCGGAGACTGAAACGGCAGTGGCCTCGTGACCTGCAATAATTAAGGCAATGGCCAGTTTCTCTAGTCATGTCCTATTGTATGAATGAGCGAGTGAATGATGACTGTAAATATGGTATGAATGAGACCATTTATCTGTATTATTATTGCCTTATAAAAGGCAGATTGTAATTATTGCACAATAAAGATTGTTGAACTATAATTCATCACATTCTTGCCGGAGTAGAACACGTGCAACTTGTAGCAGCGACAAATAGCTGCGATTATTGTCCTGGCCATTTCTCCTTAATTATTCCTGCTTGATTGTTTGTAATTAAAATAACAACCCATTGGAATAAAATAAAATGTAAAATTTATAAATAAACAATTTCCAACCAGAATTCTTTCTAAAACTTATAAACTACAAGTTTATTTTTGTCAATTGAGATGTACCACACCACTTAAAAAGTAGAAGTTAATATCACTTATTTTAGAACCTTTTCTTGCACATGCAAATAACGAAGCATTATCAACTTAGAAATTTGATGAGCTTAATATTTCATTTTTAAGTCAACAATGTTTTCACGTATTTAAATTACTTAGTAAGGTGCTAATCATAGAGTGTTAGTTAACAGGCATTTCTTGGCAGCCTTCGGTGAGGTTTCCCTGCTTTTCATTAAATTGACAAAACGTTGGAAGACTCGACAGATAGGAAGACCCACCACCCCCCCCCCCTTGAAACACTGCGATGGGTCGCAATCTGTTCTGGCCAACATTACAGATGGGTTTAATTAACTGCAACCCAACCAGCCCGTGGGGGGAGGGTTCCCTAACGGATTTCGCCAGCAGCTCAAGCAGATATTTCCTCGGGCTCATCAATCGACAGATCGTCGACCGGACAAACAATCACCTTCGGTTCGGATGACCAATATATCTCACACTGCAGAACGTCCGCTTAGTCTGGGCACAGCGTTAATTCTGTACAACATAAAAGTAACTAAGGGTCCAAGTTATATGTTACGAATGGTACGGTATGAGTTGTATTCTTGAATCTACGAGTCCCTTAGACAATGCGCATGGCTAGATTTTCGAAGGGCATTTCGAATGGCAATACGGCTCCGTAGCAAATCACAATGGAGATTATATGGATGCAATGAGAGAGATACAAATAAATTGTAGCTAATAATAAAATGAACATTAAACAAATATAGGCAATATCATCTCATAGGAAAAAGGTTATGTTTTTTAATTCAGTTCTGCAGCCATCAATCGTTGCCTAAATGTCCGAGAGAAGTTATAAAAGTCAACTCGGCCAGATATAGAAGATATTCAACATAGATATTGGGCTTATTTTGAATTTTTTAGCAGAATATTTCATTGGGTAATAATAAAGTAATTCAAAAATTACTACACTTAGTAGTAGAAGGAACAAGATCATTATTAGTTCGTAATTTTACTCATCGACTCATTACTTTACAATAGAAAACCTTTTACAGTGTAATATTTATATACGTGTTATATATTATCTACACATATAATGTTAGCATATTATGTTTAAATGGGGGTATATTTAGGACGTAAAAACGAGGTAGCGATTGTGACAGGAAATCATCCGAATATTTTCAACATTTGGCCACTGAACATCGTAGCAATTGGGACCAATTTTAAATAAAAATTTTACAAAAATAAAAAATGCGAAAATACTGTTAAAGCTAATACTTATATAATATTTTCAATAAAATTGGTGAATTTTCAAGAACTTTTGTAAATATGATTCTATCCTTTATGTATTAAATTGTAACTGTTTTGAACTTCTATTGACTTGTTTAATGTTTTTTGTATTGTACAATCAGCATAAGCCTAAGTACAGCAGACAAAGGCTGTCAAGCAGCTGGCTAGCCAAATAAAGAAACAGAGGTAAAGCAAAGTCGAATTTGACTGACGAAGAAAGAATAAATCGGCTTAAAGAGCAAGTTGAAAAAAGAATGAGAAAATTGTATGAAATGCAAAGATGTGTGTATCTCTTCTCTTATTCGTAAAACAGGTTATATGATCCGACAGGGGGTTGGCGAGCAAAGTGAGCAGGGGGCGTAGCTCCCTAGTATGTATACATACATAGCGATTAGTCTTATTTCATGTATCTGTTTATTATTATTTCTCTTTTTATAATAACTCTGTAAAATTATTTTATATTATTTATTAATATATTATATTATTATCAACTCTCTATTATACCGCCTTAAGAGAAGCGAAATATTAAACCTAAAATAAAACATAAGCATTGACATAACACCCTATCCTCCATCGTACTGCTTAAGAACGGATTAAGAAGCAACGAGGAACAAAACCGCGGGGTCCCGCGGGAAGCCCCCGCCCCCAGACTGTAAATTATCCCAGTTTTAATTAGGGGAAGGTAATTAGCTCCTTTGACTCTTGTTACAAAAGCCGATACAACCATATAGACATGTATTTATATTTATATATGTATATTTGGGTTGTGCGCCAGCAGCATACAGGCCATGTCTGAAAGAATATGTATTTTTTTTTTTTTTGGTTTTGACTTTATCTATTTAATCACGACAAGGAGAATATATGCAGTAAATGTGACATGATGGCCGAGGGCATCTAGTGAGTACTCACTCATATTGTTAAACGTAAATTTGAAGATGTCTTATTGTTATTAATTTAGAAGCCCTTGTAAGCAGTGGTTTTTGTCTCCGTGTAGTTTGTCGTGAAAATTTCTAAATGGTGTTCAAACGCAGTCTTGAACGAAAGGAATTTGTAAACCTTTGTGAATATATATGTATACAAGACTGATAATATAGTCTTGTGAAGACTATGTAGTAAACAATGTAGTATATATATAGTCTTGTGAAGTCTATGTAGTAAACAATGTAGGATATATATAGTCTTCTGAAGACTATGAAGTAAACAATGTAGTATATATATATATTGTCTTGTGAAGACTATGTAGTAAGCAATGTAGTATATATATAGTCTTGTGAAGACTATGAAGTAAACAATATAGTATATATATATATTGTCTTGTGAAGACTATGTAGTAAACAATGTAGTATATATATAGTCTTGTGAAGTCTATGTAGTAAACAATGTAGGATATATATAGTCTTGTGAAGACTATGAAGTAAACAATGTAGTATATATATATTGTCTTGTGAAGACTATGTAGTAAGCAATGTAGTATATATATAGTCTTGTTAAGACTATGAAGTAAACAATATAGTATATATATATATATATATATATATATATTGTCTTGTGAAGACTATGTAGTAAACAATGTAGTATATATATATATATATTCTTGTGAAGACTATGTAGTAAACAATGTAGTATATATATTGTCTTGTGAAGACTATGTAGTAAACAATGTAGTATATATATACTCTTGTGAAGACTATGTAGTAAACAATGTAGTATATATATAGTCTTGTGAAGACTATGTAGTGGTGTACCTGTGATAAGTCTTAGAGCTTTGAATGAAAAATCTGTAGTCTTGAAGTTCGTCTTGTTAGCGTATCCATAAATTTGAACTCCACGTGTCTAAATTAGTTTTAGCAGACATTTGTATGACACTAGTTTTATGGAAAACGTTTGTACTTAAGGGATAGGTTCGCTTCTATTTCATTATTTAATGTGCTGTATTTATGTATAATTACTTTCTAAATGTAATATATGGCTTCATTAGTTCAGATGTAGCGTCTTGTTCTAAATATGAAATGGTACATTTGTCAGACGTCAACGTTCGATATCTCGGTTTGTTTTAGGCAAGAAAGCAAATTTCAATTAATTTTTAAATTTGTTTTATAAACCATCAGTTTTTGTTTTTTTCAGAGAGCTGGATTAGATCGTCATCCTAAAAATTCTTTAGCGTTAACCATTTATTACCAAAATTACTTACTTAATAGGAAAAATCCTGAAAATGTGCAGATTTTGGGCTAAGTTAATTCAATTTAATTACCTTATTTTAAGACCTAGATTGTATAACATTTCTATGCGATTGAAATTTTTATTTACAATAGTTGTTGTTGTGTTGTTTTGCCGGTCTTAAGAAGTTTGTAGCGTCGGTAGTTTAGACGGCTACAGAAATGTATTTTGGTACAAATGCTTAGGAAGATATATAATTCCACTTCACGCGGACATTTAATATAAAAAATAAAATGTATTCAATATTAAATAAATTTGCTGTAAAGTGTACCAGTTAATTTATACACCGGGTCGGTATGCTATACTAAAGGGTGTCCCAGAATAAACGCAAGATTTGATTTTGCCGCCATTTGTGCAGTAAAGTGCTGGCAACCCTAAAAAAAACAATTTGACAGCTGACAGTTTAGGGTTGGTAAAAAAGGAGCGTTACACGATAAAACAACGTGTCTTTATTGTTGAACATTATCTCAAAAATAATAAAAGTTTAGCGGCCGCAGTTTGGAAATTTCATACAAAATATGGTCGGAATAATGTTTTGACTTCATCAACTGTGAAGAGATTAATTGAAAAATTTAGGGCTACTGGATCAGTTGGAGACACTTTACACACTGGTCGTCCAAAAACAAGCCGTTCAAATGTCAATATCGAAGCAGTGCGTAAAAGTGTTGTTGAAAATCCAGGAACATCAATCAGCATCGTAAATTGAACTATATTTATGTGGCAAATATATGGTTTCAACAAGATGGTGCCACATGCCATACAGCCCATGAAACAATTCAAATACTGCATGTGACATTTCCAGGTCGTGTACTCTCTCGTTTCGGTGATCAGAAATGGCCCCCTAGATCGTGTGATTTAACACCTTTAGATTTCTTTTTAAGGAGTTATTTGAAGTCAAAGGTGTATTTCAACAAGCCCACATCCACTCGTGTATTAAAAGAGGAAATTCAACCCTGCATCAACGAAATTCAACCACATTTATGCCAAATGGTCATGGAAAATTTCGACAAAAGAGTGCGTATGTGCCAGCAAAGTCGTGGAAGTCATTTGCCTTATGTGTTATTCCATAAATAACCCTATCCTATTTACTTTACAATTCAGTAAAAAAATACTAAAAACTGTGTTATCTAATTAAATCAAATCTTGCGGTTATTCTGGGACACTCTTTATAACAAATGTCTGTTTTACATCGAAGTATTGCAAAGATCCAGGGAAGTATTCTACATCTGCATCTTCCAAGTGGTCGAGAGTTCATATAAATTCAAGCAGATTCGAAAAATGATTAAATAGTGAACATTTCTAATAGAAGAGCAAAAGTGTTTTTTTTTTTTGTTTTTTATTGAATACTTGTACTTACCCTTAAACTTTGAGTGTTTAAAGACTTAGGGGTAAGCACCCTACCTGGAAGCGTCTGGCATTAAGCCTGACAAGAGCAGTTCTTAAGAGATCTAAGAATTAATGCCAAATCGAATATTAACAAAATGGACTAAGGGGACCCCACGAAAGAGAGCCAAAAACAAAAAAAAAATGATTATAAAGGTTAATAGATGAGAATGAAATTAGAGGAGGGACATAGAGCGAAACCGTTCAATCGGAAAGTGTTCTCAAGTTTTAATTATCCACGGCTAATTACCAGCCTTTGTCATCGAAGAACAAAAGTTACATCGGACAAAGGACTCCAGAGGGAGTGTGTGAGGATGCTTGCCCGAGAACAAACTACCTTTTGTCAACCGGGTCCAGCAACAAGTCCGCCAGCAAAATAAACAGAGGTCTCTTATAGTCGCACTAAACTTAAGTTTCGAACGGTTATTTCTTATCCATGCTCCTGATTGATCGCTCCCCGAAAAGAGGGAGGGGGGAGGAAGAGAGATAGAGAGAAAGAGAGAGAGAGAGAGAGAGAGAGAGATTAATTTGTTGGTAGGGACATAGAAAGTTTCTTCCAATAAGCAAACTTATTTTATTTCAATCAACAGTCCTGATAATAATAGTTAATGCTCCTTATTACTTAACTTTCCTGATCCCAGAAACTGTTAACATACAAACCGAAGCCAATCTACCAATATATGGAGTCTAAAATTGATGAATAGGATATATAAAGATTTATCAGTCAAAAGCTAAGACTTGTCATAGGTGCACCAACTTACGTTTTTGAATCAACCTTACCCTAACGTTCATTACTGCATAAGAACATTACGCACTACTAATCTACAAAGTTATACTTAAGTCAATCTGGAAATACGGAATAGAGCTATGGGGGACAAAAAAAAAGTCGAACATCAAGCGTATCCAATCCTTTCAATCCAAAGTCCTGAGAACATTAGTAAATGTCCCTTATTACGTCAGCAACGAAACCCTTCATATCGTTCTTAATATACCTTACATTTTCGAACTCATCCCTTCCAAGTTCATGAAATTCCATAGTAACCTACCCAACCACCCTAATCCCCTAGCACAGTCATTGCACTGGTCCACTCATCCCTATAATCCTCCTCGGGGACTAAAACGGCAGTGGCCTCGTGAACTGCTATAATTAAGTGATAGTGGGAGTCCTGGCAATGGCCAGTTTCTCCGATCATGTCCTGAGCATATGTGGCTCTCTCACTCTTTGTTAGCCTCCACTGGCTCGTATCCGGCGACGAGCCTGACGGAGTAGCGTGAGGAACTTCCTAAGACTGGTATGAACGTCCACATTAATCACAGTTACTTATATAGCACGATAAAAGTTATATTTGTAATTTCATCGCAATAAAGATTTATAAATTTTTTATTTTATTTCAATATAATTACTAATGATTTATCGAACAAAAATGAAAAAAATGCTAAATAATCTCTCTTTTAGGGATCTATCTATCTTTGCCTCCTTCTCCATACACGGGAAGGTAATAATCCTTTAGGTGAATTGGGGGGATCCAAGGGGTACGATTATTTGTCTATATTGTATGAATGAGAGAGGCAAATTCAAAAGATGTGAATGAGATCTATTATCAGTTTATCTATTGCTCTTAGGGCAGATTATTTTTTTTTTAAATGATTTCTTTGATTTACAAAAATTATATAATTATAAAAAAAAAAGGAGAAAACATTGGCAATATTTATAATTACACATAATGCACTTACCTATATAACATAAGCTATATACACATATAGAAAAAAGTCTTGGAGTTATAAAATTAATATAAAAATGAGCGTTTCCTTGGATTTTATGAAACATATTTTCTACCTACAGACATCTTTTGAATATTAAATACACACAGATATTGATATCTGTTTTCAATCTATTTATTATTTAAAAAGTAAGTTTGTTGCCGAATGAAAAAGAAAAATATGAAGTCCAATATGAGAACTACCCAAGGCAATATTATTATTTTTATTCCATTTTCTGTTTTGAAGGATAAGGCTGCTTCGGGTTTGTTTTTTTTTGGGGGGGGGGTTTTATTGCAGCTTGAATAAAATAATAATGTTTTACTTATCCTTCCAGTTGAATAATGGACAGTTTGCTACAAAAAAATTACCTCTTCAAAAAATATCTGATAAAAAGATAGACATAAACTGGCAGTAGTTTTTTTTTTCCTCTCCCTCTCCCTTTCTCTCTCTCTCTCTCTCTCTCTCTCTCTCTCTCTCTCTCTCTCTCTCTCTCTCTCCTCTCTCTCTCTCTCTCTCTCTCTCTCTCTCTCTCTCTCTCTCTCTCTCTCTCTCTCTCTCTCTCTCTCTCTCTCTCTCTCTCTCTCTCTCTCTCTCTCTCCTCTCTCTCTCTCTCTCTCTCTCTCTCTCTCTCTCTCTCTCTCTCTCTCTCTCTCTCTCTCTCTCTCTCTCTCTCTCTCTCTCTCTCTCTCTCTCTCTCTCTCTCTCTCTCTCTCTCTCTCTCTCTCTCTCTCTCTCTCTCTCGCTCTCTCTCTCTGGTAAGCCTAGAATTCTCACATGCTCTCATGCGCATATGAAACTTACAATTTATTTATTTTTCAATATGTAAGTTGTAGCCTGTTTAATACAAAATAACAATAAACAAATACATGAAATAAGCATAAGACTAATTATTCTAATCGCTATGTGTGTATACATACTAGGGAGCTACGCCCCCGGCTCACTTTGCTCGCCAACCCCCTGTCGGATCATATAACCTGTTTTACGAATAAGAGAAGAGATACTTCCATCTTTGCATTTCATACAATTTTCTCATTCTTTTTTCGGTTTGTTTCTCTAAACCGATTTATTCTTTCATCGTCTGTCAAATTCGACTTTGGTCTACCTCATATCTCTTATATGATAAAACGAAATACGAAGAAACACTAAAAAAAACCGTATACAATTATAGTGGATTAATTGTTGGCTTAGCAAAAAAATATTCAAAATTAATTACTCGGCTGATTTACAGACTAATTTAATTTTAAAAAAAATCTCATATATTTATGTACAATAGCTCCTTGAAGGAATGTTACAATATTTGATAAAAAAAAATTCCGAAAATATGTGTTGTTTTTTGCCTTATTATAAAATAGTTGTTGTAATGTAAAACAGAATTGATTATGCCCCCCCCCCCCGAGGTGGAATAAATCCCCGTGCTACCTTCCCAAGGATGAATAGATCTACCCTTATATTCAGCTAGGACAAGAGCCAATACACAAGTGTAAACATTTGACGAACAGCCTGTTCAACACCTACCTTGTATTCATTCACTTACGTCCGCCTTATATTTTATATCAGAAATCACACTGCTATTGAGTTAAGGACTAAATTATCTGAGAGCCCACACCCATTGAAAGCAACAAAGATATTTTATATATATTTTTTATAATAATAACACCATAATATAATATTTTTATTTTATAAATGACAAAAAAACAATTTTTTTTTAACTAATTAAATTATAATTTTTTCGGCCATTCTCCTAAAAAAAGTATTTTTTAATAGGCTTATTAACTACTTAATTATATAAAATCCAAAATTGCATGTTCCAAATTTAATCCGTCCTCATCTTAATTTTTTCAAACAGTCCACTTCTCCTATTCCCATTTACAGTTCTGATGTCATATATATTGCAGACGAAGCAATTTTAATTGTTAATTGTATAAAATTGAATATAATAGTATTGTTACTGCCTAGTGCATTATTACTATTGTACGATGTGTAAGTCACAGTGGCCGTGTTTTTTATATAAATAAACAAAGACTAGATTGTATTAATAAATGGATATTTAGTAGTGAAAATTGTTTTATTAACGAAATGTTTCCCAATTAGAGAATCACTGCCTGATTATGCCCCCGAGAAAATGTTTCAAAATCGACTCCGCACAGAAACGAATCAATTTTTCGAATTTGATCATTTTTTGACCCTTTAAGATAAATTACACAAAGCATAAAATTAGACAAATTCAAACTTGACCTGTATTTGTCCCTGAGGGTTCACTTTGAAGAGTATTTGTTTCAAGTTTTAAGGGACTTAGAAGTAGAATCTCACTATCTACTGTATCTAGGGAAGCCACTGAAAACTGATGTTATTTAATATCAAGTTAAAAGTGGCGTTGTTGAAAACCGCTATAAAATTTTAGATCGACTGACCATTTTGTCTGCCGCTGACATCGAACAAAAAAGAATGTGTTTCTCTGTTTGATAGTAAAGCCTCTACAATTAAAGAGCAATACAACGACGTCACCGGTTATGTCACGACGTCATTACCGACATCATGACGTCAGAGCTACAGACAACGTCTTTTATTAGACCAGTTTGCCTGCTCATATGCCGACGTCTCTTTTTCCTATGCCCTTGCGTCAATGGACAATGTGGGTAATACCCTCAATTCTCATGCAGTAGTATAGTCATGCAGTAGTATAGTCATGCAGTAGTATAGTCATGCAGTAGTATGAACTCTTATATCGTACTTGTGCGTTTCTATAATTTGTTAGTTTAATTATTTACAAACTTATAGTTAAATCGTTGGTCAGAACAAATGCATCTCATATCTGTATGGATCAAAATGCGATTGGAACTGTTGGTATTCACTCAAATACTACCACAGCACTTCGGAACATGCTAATTTCTGCAGATTTCGGCGCAGACCATATACTCCCGGTAAGTTTTTAGAGAAATATCAGTAGTCTGGGGCCCGAGGATTTAGCCAGTATGCAATTCGGAGCATATTTTGAGAAAAAACAAGCATTTTGAATACGAATCAATAGGTCCACTCTTGGATTACTTGCCACACTTTTTAATCGAATGTACATCACTCAAGAATTTAACAGGAAAAAAAAATGATCAAACTCAAAAAATCATGAAGGGCAGTTAGAAACCATATTGGTGATCGACTAACGTTACAAAATAATCAGATTTATTTGTTATTGTTTGTTACAAATAGTTAAAAATTGACAAAAATTTGTTCAGTTGAAATAATTTTGTATTTTTTATATCTTATTCAGTTGATTTTTGCAATTTCTATATACAGTGTCCCAGAATTAACGCAAGATTCGATTTAAATAGAAAACACAGCTTTTAGTATTTTTGTTGTTATTTTTTTTATTTAATTATAAAGTAAATAAGATAGGGTTATTAATGGGATAACACATCGGGCAAATGGCCTCCACGACTTTGCTGGCACATACGCACTCTTTTGTTGAAATTTTCCATGACCATTTGGCATAAATGTGGTTTAATTTCCTCTTTTAATGCACGGGTGGATGTGGGCTTGTTGACATACTTCCTTGACTTCAAATAACCCCATAAAAAGAAATCTAAAGATGTTAAATCACACGATCTAGGGGGCCAATTCTGATCACCGAAACGAGAGAGTACATGACCTGTTAATGTTGAAACCACATATTGGCCATATCAATATCATCCAATTTAGGCAAAAAGAACTGTGTTATGGATTTTCAACAACACTCTCACGCACTGCTTCGATATTGACATTTGAACGGCTTGTTTTTGGACGACCAGTGTGTTTAGTGTCTCCAACTGACCCAGTCTCCCTAAATTTTTCTATTAATCTCTTCACAGTTGATAAGTCAAAACACTATTCCGGCCATATTTTGTATGAGATTTTCGAACTGTGGCCGCCAAACTTTCATTATTCTTGAGATAATGTTCAACAATAAAGACACGTTGTTCTATCGTGTAACGCTACATTTTTACTAACCCTAAACTGTCAGCTGTCAAATTGCTTTTTTTTAGGGTTGCGCTAGTGACCCAGTTACTGCACAAATGGCGGCCAATTCAAATCTTGCGTTAATTATTGGACACCCCACATATTGTAGTTTTTAATATTTTATTTTTATGTTTATTTATTTATAATATGAAATTAACAGTTTTTTTTTTTTGTGGTTAGCCTGCCACAGTTAACGTGTGATAAGTGTTGGGCGTAAAACTTCAAAAAAAACACTTTTTGAATCGAAACATTTCTTCATGGATGTAGTCGAGGAAGGACACGCGTGGCGGTGAAGATGTCCTGCCTCAGACAGTACCGTTAGGTTGATAGCTGTCCATTTTCTACAGGCGAACTAGCACGATCTGGAGGAGCTTGGACAGCCAAGATTACAGGCCATTTGCAATAGTGGGATCCTACACAATAATAATTAAAATAAAGGCTAATAAAAGTTTTATTTTCAATATCACACTTGGTGGACTGTCTTTTATTGTTGTAGTTACAAAATAAAACACCTTTACTTTATTCATACCTTACACAAAATTATTTTATTATGTACACAACAAACATACTCAATCATTTATCAATTGGGGGGGGGGGGCTGTTCGTGGCTGATGTGAGGGTGTTGTACCATTTTCCACAGAGGCATAAAACATTGAGATAGTTTGACTGAGTGTTTTTTTATCAATGACTACTTATTTGATGCGTATATGTATAGTCGATACAAATAGAAAAATATTGATACTTTTTTTTTTAAATATCGTTGCAAAATTTATTCTATAAGAATGCATGGAAATTTTCATCCCTGGCCTCATAGTCTCGTACGTAATTCAAGATCTTTACTTTCCTCCACAATTTATTTTTATTATTTATAAATTCCATGAAAACAATTTAGAACACCGCTAAAAAATCAATATATTATAGGGTATAACAATATACCCTACTAACAATTATAAAAGTTACTTAAAAATTTTAAACATAAAAGATGTTTTATGAAGTATAGGCTAAAGTTTTCCTTACACGGTATGGGGGGGGGGGGATGTTTACAGACAAATAGAAACACTCTTGTAAACTAAACTATAAAAAACATACAAAAGGTGAGTATAGTATTCACAAGTATGCTGGAATTAACCGATTCACAGTTGTAGAAATAGACAAGGCACATTTCCACATAGGATATATGGCCTGGTTATAAAATTCACTTTTCAATTCCCTTCTCCTGATTGCTACGATTAATAACTCTGTAGAAGACTATCTAAGCCATCGAAAGCACCTCAGATCCCTAGATAGATTGCCTGGAACTGATTTTCTCTCCGGTTATGTCTTGATGACGCTTAAGCCGATACCTGCCGAAGACAGCCACGATTCTTCCCGAACAAACTTCTAGATACTGGAGTGAGCCTGGAGAAGACAACTGTGTCATAACTAGCTTACGTAACTAGGTACAGTTACGCAGAGTTGCGGAGGAAGGGGATCATGAAAGCATCTGTATTTTGACATGTAATCTTAAACGGCAAATGTCATATCTAAAGAAACAACGGTCAATATGAATGTTTTTAAAAAAATAATAGACTTCCAAAAACTTGATTAATATGTGGGTATATGCCTCATTAAGGCATAGACTTTATTAAAAATTTTATATAAGTACGCTAGGTAAGCTCAGTTAAATAATCTTGTAGAGGAGAGTCTTTTACAAAACTTTATTATGAATAACAATCAAAACACTGGTATATATATACAAATATTAATCAGATACAGCGTTAGAACATACTTTCTTTGGCTGAGGCTAAGGCACGAGTGTGTCTTGTAGGGTGAGGGAGCCGGTAGGCCAAAGGGTAGGATTTTTGGGAAATGGTACTTACAAAAAAAAGGGGACCATAAGTCTCAACTGTGGCACACGTTTCCACTGAAAATGTAAGATCTAATGAGCATTACATAACTGCTCACGGGTCTAAGACATTCCCAAAATCACGTATCATAAGTATTATAATGCTAAAAGTAGAAGGGGCCTGACCAGAACTGTATACCTGCCTCGTGGCTTCATGGAAGTCACTGATGGTTCCTGTTATTTTTAAGTAAGCAACCGAAACCCTCCTTACTTCCCTTACTCCCTACTTCCCAGAACTATCCTTTTCTTATACATATATGTCTCAGCTTTTAGCCCCAAACCCCACTTGTTCTCACACTCATCCTTAGACCTTCCACCCAGTATGTAATAACGTAACTCTTAATATTTGTATATACCAGTGTTTTGCTTGAACTTCATAATAAAGCTTTTCTTTCTTTTCTTTTAAAAAACTCTCCTCTACAAAGATTATTCAAATATAGAAATAGTTAATAAATGACTAACATAATAAATGAAATATTTGGATAAAATTGTTTTGATTGACTATTGACTATTGAATAGAAACTAAAATAGAATTACAAATATTTAAATTTAAATTACTACTTAATAATAAGCTGATGATATTAAATTTACTCAGAAATAGATTGCAATAGAATGAAAATAAATCTCCTTCCAATAAGATTTTAGGGCCACGGATCACTAGAACTGATTCGACTCAAATACGAACTTTATCTGTTTTTTATCTTAAAAAGTTACTCTGCAATATTCCAAGATTTTCTCTTGACATTGAAGGGGCATTAAAGAGAAGAAGAGACGATTTCACTGCCATAATTGATAACTATAATAAAAAAAATTGGAATTATTTAACAGTTAATATGACGTTACTCCAACGGTGTGGTGTGTTGTATTAACTGAGTTGGTAACTCACTGGATTGTTGTATCTGCAGTTTTTGGTTATTGTCTGTACAATGTTTAGTAAACATCAGAATACGTTGTACTCAATTAGGCAACTTCATAGTCCTTAATGAAAACATTTTCGCAAATGAAGAAAGTGCAGCATATTTAAGGTAGTTTTATCATTGCTCTGTAAAAGTAGCACTTTTATCCTTCTCCATGATGCCCCGCTCCTTAAGATTTTTTTTTCTTAGGGTTGGGTGTAGTCAGGGTTAACAGCCTTGTGAGGAAAAATGATTAACTACTTGCAAATGAATGAGTTGCAATTCTTGTCAAAAAAAATGTTATGTCCCAGATTTATTCAATTTTTTTATTTATCGCATTGACCAGTCTAGACTTTATGGCTTTACTTTTTATTAGACTATACTATAACTCCTACCCAAAGTCAATTGTTTAAACGACTTTCTCACATTGCAGAATGAACACCAAGCATTACAATGTGGCGGGAGCACACTTATATTAGTAAATGCAATGAATAAATTGGCTTTCTGATAATATTGAACATTTGATAGGAATTACTTAACTAATTACCTTTTATTGTTTTTCATTGGGCTGTTTTTATTTTATTTTTAGCATCTTCAATGGCCTAATAATATCAAAACTTCATGGGACATACGCCCGTCATATCAAAAATGGAACACAATTATAGTGGGTGAGAATTAACGCAAGATTTGAATTTGCCGCCATTTGTGCAGTGGTTTTTGTTGAAGTTTTTACGCCCAACCATCATTACACGTTGACTGTAGCCATAAATAAATGGGTGGCTTCTCAAAAATAAATAATAAATAAATATTATAAATAAATAAATATAAAAATAAAATATTAATAACTACAATATGTGGGGTGTCCAATAATTAACGCAAGATTTGAATTGGCCACCATTTGTGCAGTAACTGGGTTGCCAGCACAACCCTAAAAAAAAACAATTTGTCAGCTGACAGTTTAAGGTTAGTAAAAATGGAGCGTTACACGATAGAACAACGTGACTTTATTGTTGAACATTATCTCTAAAATAATGAAAGTTTGGCGTCCGCAGTTCGAAAATTTCAAATAAAATATGTTCGGAATAGTGTTTTGACTTCATCAACTGGGAAAGATTAATTGAAAAATTTAGGGAGACTGGATTAGTTGGACACACTAAACACACCGGTCGTCCAAAAACAAGCCGTTCAAATGTCATTATCGAAGCAGTGCGTGAGAGTGTTGTTGAAAATCCATAAAACAGTTCTTTGTGCCTAAATTGGATGATATTGATGTGGCCAATATGTGGTTTCAACAAGATGACATTAACAGGTCATGTACTCTCTCGTTTCGGTAATCAGAATTGGCCCCCTAGATCCTGTGATTTAACACCTTTAGATTTATTTTTATGGGGTTATTTGAAGTCAAAGGTGTATGTCAACAAGCGAACATCCACCCGCGCATTAAAAGAGGAAATTCGACCACATTTATGCCAAATGGTCATGGAAAATTTCGACAAAAGAGTGCGTATGTGCCAGCAAAGTCGTGGAGGCCTTTTGCCCGATGTATTATTCCATAAATAACCCTATCCTATTTACTTTATAATATATTACATATTATTCATTCATCGTTGTGCCCTTTAATTTGATAGATTACTTAGTATGAACTCTTAATCGTACTTGATGGAGGTAGCAGTCGTTAAGAAAGGTCGACAAGTTTAATAACAAACATACGTGCACTTTATATGTAAGAAATCAAACCCATCACACTGACAACCAAAACCACGGATACAATGTCTCCCTCTCTGTTTCCTTAATTGGGCATAACTTTTTGTCATATTTACATTAGATTCGCTGGTTGTGACGCTACAGTTCAGAATCGATAATTAATATTTAAAAAAAACAAATGAACCAGTCACGAACAAAAAAATGACGTGAGACACTAATTCTTTCTTGAAAAAAATTACAAAACTAAAGGAGCTTGAGAATTCTAGATTTTATTCACTTCCTTTGACCCCGGAATCTGTTCAGGATTAAGTTAGCCTTGACCAGGACACTACAAGAGCTAACAACCAGGAAGAGATATATCCGCCGACAATAAGAAGCCAATGCTACACAAATTGACACTTATATAGATCGAGTTCACACACTGAGCACCTTCACCCAGTGGCATTGCACCCGCTTCCCACAACTCCAGGGTCTCCCTTCAGTTCCCAAGGTCTTCTCTCACATCTTGTAATGAGCTTGTGTCAGTGGGCTCTTGCGCAAGGCTTGTAACAATAGTCCCATTGTAGGGGATGTGCTTTATCTTGTCAATACAACAACAACAATGGGATAAAAATTAAAAAAACATCGTATAAAGCGCAGTAGGGAAATCTAGCCTCGGCCATGAATCATAAAAAAAATAATTAAAAATGGAGAAATCTTAAGACCTCGTGATTGTTAAAATACGCACGTAATGGCATTCATAACAACGCCATACACCATAACATGCTACAGTTCATTCATAGTTCATTCATGTAAATACTTACAAATATTAGTTAGAGACTTGACTGACAGAAAAGTTCTTACCTGAAATAAAAATAAAATCATTCAAGTAAACAAATTTTAAATACATCAGTAGTAAATTAAATATTCATTTAAACTATAACTGACAGTTTGTTAGCAATGAATTGATACAATTTACTACAAAACATTCCGTTAATCAATAAATATCTCATTGCAATTTTTTTTCATTTTGATTCGTTTAAAATTTTATTGATCACTAGCTCTAATTTTGAGCACACACAGAAAAAAATTAAATAATTCATGAATTTTCGTCATAATTTGTTTGCGCCCGAAAAAAAAAAAAAAAAAATCTAAATCGAAAATCGACATATGTATTATCATATATATACCAATTAAATTTCAAGGAGTAATATTCAAACACGCAGTTCGTTTCAAATTACACTCTTTTAAATTTTTCGTGTCTCGATTCGGGAAAATACTCACAAGGTAAAAATTCCTCAGAGGTAATTCGTCATGAAAGTTTGAACAATTGCTTGAAAAGACTTTAAGTTTTTATGCCCTGTGGTCAAAAGGAAGACGAGTGTACTCGGCTGTTTAAATCACATACCCACTGAATTATATACGTCCTTGAAAATTATAATTAACAATACTTAATCCATACACATGAGGTTCACTATTCGAAAAGGTCAATCAATGTCCTACCGTCAATTTAGAAACCAACTGACACAGCCAAATATTTGATAGACACACACTTGATCTGTGACTGACTTGGAAACTGCACGCGAAAATGAAACTAAGTCAGCGGGTTCACCTTATAAAACATTTATTAGACCGAAGTTAAAAACTTCTTTAGTCCCAGAAACTGTTAACATACAAACTGAAGCCAATCTACCAATAAATGGAGTCTAACATTGATGAATAGGATATATAAAGATTTATCAGTCAAAAGCTAAGACTTGTCATAGGTACACCAACTTACGTTTTTGAATCAACCTTACCCTAACGTTCATTACTGCATAAGAACATTACACACTACAAATCTACAAAGTTATACTTATGTCATCTGGACATACGGAATAGAGCTATGGGGGACAGCAAAAAAGTCGAACATCAAGCGTATCCAATCCTTTCAATCAAAAGTCCTGAGAACAATAGTAAATACCCCTTATTACGTCAGCAACAAAACCCTTCATGACGATCTTAATATACGATACATTCTTGAACTCATCCCTTCCAAGTTCATGACATTTCATAAAAACCTATCCAAGCACAGTGATTACACTGCGCCACTTATCCCTATATCCTACAAGCTGCTATAAAAACGTGACAGTGGGATTCCTGGCAATGGACAGTTTCTCCAATCATGTCCTGAGCGTCTGTGGCTCTCGCGCTCTTCCTCAGCCTCCAGTAGCTCGTATCTGGTTACGAAGCTAACAGGGGAGCTTCCCAAGACTCCGTTTCCTCTTTCGCATGCGAGGGAGGTGACAACCATGCGGATTTGGGAGGTCTCTGGGCTGTTTGTGAATACTGCATAAATGGGCGAGTGAATGAAAATTGTGTGATGTGAATGAGAAATGTATCACAATTACATATTTCCCAATAAGGCAGATTGTAATTTTATTACAAATAAGTTTTTTTTTTAAATAAACAGAAACTTTTATGTACGTGCAATTTGTACATTCAAACCCCGCTGATACAAGGATTGTCTACTCATATATACATATTCAGATGTAGCTCAACAATATGGGGAAGTCAAAAATTCTTTCTACATATAGTAGATGATGTGTAGCTACGGCTAGAAAGCGATTGAGAAGTGTGAGCAATGCAGACGGTAAGAAATGTACGGACGAAAGCAAAAAGAAAGACGCAACAATAGACTGAGGTCAACGGCTTTGGGTTCTCGAGTGCTGTCTGCGGCCAGCACACCTACAGCATAGCACTTAGCTCACTCTTATTATTTGCGTTTATTTTATTATTAATAATCTGTAATTATCTATTATAATATTTTATAATAGATACAAGGACTAGCGAATATACGAGGAATTAATTTAAAATATGATTTGACGGATAGTAAAAGACCTAAAATAAATGATAGAAAATTAATCAACAGCCAGAAAAATATTTAAATACAATTAGATTCCCTAACATTGAAAAATATGAATAAACAAAAATAAATAATAAACACAGGTATGCTAAAAAACCCACCCCTCCGTACCTCCTACATAAAGCCAGTCGTAGATTGGAAGTGATTGTAGGACTATTTTAAAAATCTTAATTATTTGACTCCGCTTCCTCCTTCGCACGCGAGGGAGGCACCAACCGTGTGGACTTGGGGGGCCCCTGGGCTGTTTGTAAATATTGTATGAATGTGCGAACGAATGATGAATTGTAAATATGGTATAAATGAAAACACTTATCTCAATTATTTATTGCCTATTAAGTAAAGGCAGATTGTAATTTCATCATAATAAAGTTGTTATTGAATTGAAAAATTATTTGAAGTGCAATAAGTTTTTTCACTACGTCATTTGGGTCAGTATTCATGAGATTAGTGTATTATTATGTTGTTGTTTTTTATTATTTTTATGACCAATTATTTTGTCTGTTAATTGTTTTATCTGTTGATTTTTATCATTTTTGCTGATAGTGAATAGATTTCGAGGTTTTTAATTTTAGCAACTGAAAGTGTGTGCTTTAATATTGCCATAATATTTAGTGGAAGGAAGAAAGATTTATTATTTAATGGTACCCTTCTACAGTTGGCAGTAATCATTTAATTATTACGTACAATTTCCGTGTGTTTTTTTAGTGTGTTCATGACCGAAGTGAAAATATTATTTTCTATTTCTGATCACCTCCACGCTATTAGGCCGGGCACCCACCAAAGTACAAAGCTAGGTGGCGGTGACGTGGTTGCGGCGTCTACTACAGTGGCAGGCAGCAATATCACGCCACTAGGTTACCATTTGACAGAAAGTCTTTATTTTCTTCACAATGTCGTCTGATTGTGCTCTTCAAAACATTGAAGTTAGCAATGTGCATCGTGATCTCAGGCAAAGAATGCGTTTGGGTCATCCACTTAAAGCTACGGTATTTACAATGTATACAGTGATGAACGTCTTTACGACAAAATGTTTAATATAATGACATTTTACAAGTGTTTATAGAGTTGTGTGGTGCGAATTTTTCAGCACGTCGCAGATTAGTGGCGACCGTGTGGCGGTGGGGTGGTCCCTACGCACCACGCCACTCCCACTCCACCTCTATGTGCATCCCTACATTCACGCCATTAGCATTCTACTTCAATGATCCTGGCCTTAGGATAGACAGGGACACCATGTGCCTATTTCTTTCTGCTGAAGTAGATGAAACTCATTCTCGTCATAATAAATAGAGATGTATTGTTTAATTTTTTTCAAACTTAATCGTAAAATCGTTCTTGCGTTGCGTCAATTTTGGCGTTGGTGCATTGGTAAAAATTTTTGAAAAGCCGTTACAACGCTAGAGTAATATATATAATGCCATGGGAATTTTTCGTAATTGAAATAGTCTGATAAATATAATAAATAAGATTTTCACATTCAATCAACAAGTTTTTAAGAAACTCATTCTAAGACCTGAGAGTATCTCTCCAAATCATTTAGTTTTTCATTTAGTTCCACGTGGGGATGCCATAAACATAAATGGTATCAGTTTTTTGAGTCAGCTCTTTTCTTAAACTTATCTATTACGCTTATTATTTTTTGAACTTATTAAGCTTATTTTTAAACCTTTTATATCTTGTGAATTTTGAGATGGGAAAAGAGAATATTATCATCTCTAGTAGAATGTAAAATTGAAGTTGACTAAGTTCTGATTAAATCATTTCGGTACCGTTACGGTCAGAATCCTTATTGCATCGCAAATGGCTTGAATTTAAGAATTTTTACTGCGATAGGTACACCTGTGATTGGCTCAGTGTTCTTCCCTAATGCCAAGAGCGGCTTGAGGGATTTCCTTGTACTTCGTTCGGGAGGAGACACCCTGTAGTTGGTTTTGTATGAATGAGAGCATTTAGCTCAATATAAATTCTAAACTATTTTAGCCCTTTACGCAAACATCCATGGGCGTGTTGTAGTTCAGAGCGGCAGAATCATTTTAAGAGCGATATCACAGAATAGACATACAGGCAGACTTACCTGTTTGAAAGTACAGCCAATTGCTCAGCGATAACAATAAACTGTGTCATTAACAGCCATCCTTTTCCACATTTACTCAGCTAAACTGCTAATTATTCATTATTTTGATTATTAACATAAATTTCACCGCCAGCTTTTCTGCTTTCACTTAGACATGAATATTGATAAATTAATTACAGTGTGTATGAAAGCTTTGTATTCAGCAGCTTTGTATCCTCTCCAATTAATAATTTTCAATACAGCGGTTTTCCAATTAACGAAAGCAAATGAAACAAAATGACTAGAATGTAATTATAATCTGCGTTATGTTTTGTTTGTTTTTTTGTTGTTTTTTTTGGGTGGGGGGGAGGCGTTTCGGAGGAGTTCAGTTCCATAACTGAACTGATTCCCTAATCAAGGGCGAACCGGTGAAGCGTTGCCAGAACACACAGAGAGAGGAGGCACAAGGCACGGCGGAGCGAATCACCTGTCGCGGGGATAATTCTGACGTCCGGGATACAGGCGTGAATCTGGGACAGATTGGCCAAATGGCACAGGGCGAAATCATCCTGGATATAACTAGCGTTGTTGACCTTGGTTTCCCAAGTTCCCCTCTGGATAGTTGCAGTCATTGCATTTGCACGTACAAATCCACACATACCTACAACCCTCATAAGAGATTGAAGTTGAAATGGCCTATAGATATCATATAATCAGCCCATTAAAAGGAGCCCTGTGATTGGCTCAGAATTCCCTAATGTCCGGAGCGTCTGCGGCTCTCGCGCTCAGCCTGTACTGCTACAATCTAGTAGTGATGTGGCTGCAAGAGCAGCTTGAGGGACTTCCTTTTACTTTCTTCGGGAGGAGACACCCCCGTAGTTGGTTTTGTATGAATGAGAGCATTTAGGTCAATCACCCACTGCCCTATTTAGGTTAAATTCTTTTACAAATAAATTTTTTTAAAAAAGATAGATTGGGCAGGTCAAGCTATTTTAGCATTTCAAACGTATCAATAGAAAAAAAAATGTGTGGTATTTAGACATTTATTTACAATATGTTTAAGAACAGTTCATTATCGACCTTGTTACTACCAGTCTTAAAGTCAATTGCATAAGAGTATGTATCCCTCATCCAATACCTTTTGCATTGTGCTACTTCTTCTTATGGACTTTAGGAAAACAAAAAATGTCAGGATGGAAATTACATAAAAGAACTGTCTTCATTTGGTGACAGTTCGCCATTGATGAGAAAGTAATCCAGACAAAAGTGTTCATCTTTTCCAGAAATTCATTCCTCAGGAGTCGGGCAGGAACCTCCAAAGAACTGTAGTGGACGGTATAGTAGGGACAAAGACCTATAGAAAAAGCTGAAGATTAAGAAGAGAAAGACGTAATAAAGATTGTTTATCATATTTTATTACTTTGATATTTTAAATCCAAAGTATTAGTAGTAACAATAGACAGTTAAGAAACAACAAAAGAGGAATTAATTTAAAATATAATTTTGCAGATATTTTAAAAAATGGCATTACAAAAAAGACTCTGGGAATATCCATTTTAAATAAAACTGTACAAATTAGTTAGGGTTACAAAAAACTAGAAGAATGGAACCGAAAACCTTCCGAAGTATCATGAGAGATCGCTACGATGACAAAGGCGAAGGTGAGTTCCAATGGTCTTCCTTTCACTGAGAATTGGTAGTCTCGTTAAGCGCTTAGAAGGAAGGGTTAGTGACCTCATCTCTAGCAGTAATTTACGAAATTTGATAAAGGTCTGATTAGGGTTATGCAGGGAGAGACTACGTCCTAGCCAAATGCACAATAAAACAATAATTGCTTCAGGCATTTGTATAATATTATATTATTGATTCACAACCAGGTGATCTACTCTAAATATGACAAAATAGCATGTCTGACATGAAGACAAAAGGACATCAAGTAATGATTACCAATATTGTTGAAGCTAAATTTAAAGATATCTTACTATTATTAATTTTAAATATCTATTTAAAACTCCTCAGTCGTCAGTTAAATAATCTTTGTTGGAGGAGGGTCTTTTAAACGAAAAGAAAGAAAAGCTTTATTATGAAGTACAAGCAAAGCATAAACAAATATTAAGAGTTACGTTACTACATACTGGGTTGGGTGGAATGTCCAGGCACAAGTCTGGTCTGGGGCTAAAGCTAAGACATATATATATATATATAAGAAAAGGATAAGATTCTGGGAAGTAGGGAGGTCTTGGAGGGATGCGGTTGCTTGCTTAAAAATAACAGGGAATCATCAGTTAAATAATCTTTATAGAGGAGAGTATTTTAAAAGAAAAGCTTTATTATGAAGCACAATCAAAACACTGGTATAGAAAAATATTAAGAGTTACGTAACTACATACTGGGTGGAATTTCTAGGCACAAGTGAGGTCTGGGGCTAAAGCTGAAACATATATTGTAACATTCATGATATTTGAGAATATCATGGCTGGGGATGAGATAAAAGGTCAGTCTTAGCACAACCGTCGAGAAGAGCGGATTTAGCAAGCTCCCGAACTGGCGGTTACCATACAGGAAGAGAGGAGAAGAACCAACAGCGAAAGTAACGTTGATTGGATTACAGGAAGATCATCGATTGGGTGATATTAATATTGTTTTTTATTCTGGATCCATTAAAAGAAATTGAGCTCAAATTTCATGTTTTTTGTAATTAGTAGTAAATATCCTAATTAAAAAGGAATTGAATATTTTTTTATATACTTTTTGTCAGCACCCTGTATAATTATAATTATTTGTTATAACCATTTTATTTGAATATTTTATTACCATACCATTTTATATTTTATTTCACAATTACTAGTTTCTCAATTTATTAATAACTACAACATTAGCCTTGAGATCGGGCGATTCAATCGGGATAAATTCCTATGTCAAAGACATAAAACAATTTGAATTAAAGATCTCATGACGGACCTGCCAAATTAGTTAAGGTAAATTGATCAAATAGAGCAGAAAAAAGAAATGGTAAAAAAAAGAGGTAGGTTTCAATATATATAAGAAAAGGATGAGATTCTGGGAAGTAGGGAGGTCTTGGAGGGATGCGGTTGCTTGCTTAAAAATAACAGGGGATCATCAGTTAAATAATCTTTGTAGAGGAGAGTCTTTTAAAAGAAAAGAAAGAAAAGCTTTATTATGAAGTATAACCAAAGCACTGGTATATACAAATATTAAGAGTTACGTTACTATATACTGGGTGGAATGTCTAGGCACAAGTGGGGTCTGGGGCTAAAGCCAAGACATATATGTATAAGAAAAGGATGAGATTATGGGAAGTAGGGAGGTTTTGGAGTGATGCGGTTGCTTACTTAAAAATAACAAGAACCATCAGTGACTTCCATGAAGTCACGAGGTATACAGTTCTGCTCAAGCCCCTTCTACATGTTCTTAGCATTATAAAACAGTCGCTGAATATCACCAGGTGAGCCAGGTGTCCGTACTGTTTCTCTTGAAAGTCAATGATCCATTTTGCCTGCGTTAAAGCGAATTTTATGATTAAATAATTCACTGTATAGACCATTGGTTTCATTTGAAAACAAAATACTCACGTAACCATACAATCTTTTTTCTCTTTATTTTGAGTTTCAGTCCTTTGCTTAATCTATTGTTTACAAGCAATTTTTTAACCCTATTATTTTAGCTTGAAAGAATACATTGTATCCACGTAGAAAGCCAAGCTCGAGTAACGAGCCCTACAGTACGAAATCGAAGCTTGAGGTCTCTTGGCAATGTGAACCCATCCAGAAAATTACAAAATGGAAAAAGAAGACAAGGGTACGGCGGTTTTCAGAGAAACCGCACTCCGCCTTAGACTATTCTAGAAATGGGACATTGAGAGATGCGAGTTATTTATTTCTCTACGAGTAATTTCCGATGTGAGGGCCAACGTTACCAACGTTACAAGATGTGACCCACAAAAACTGCGACGCGAGGCTGTTTAATCTTTGAGTGACTGGATATATGACAGCACTGGTCTACTTAAGAGTGTGCGAACAAGTATGGAAGTTAACCCGCTACTAATTTTATTTATTTATTAAATACATATTACACAAAATCAGTGAAACTGTCAATACTGTCCTAAATAACTGACAATATCATGCTGCCTACTCTTTGTGTGTCACTGGTTCTTGTAGACAGACTGTCAGTGTGCACTGTTCGGTTCGAAACGTAACATGGTGAGTTATTCATCTGTATTTTTTGTATGTTATTCGTTAGTGTACAGTTTATTTGCTGGGGTGCAATGCCTTCCCGCTGATATCCATGGTTAGTCATTCAAATGGACTCATGCTTGGCCTATGAGACTCAAGCCGATATAAGTGCACTTCGGCAAAAAGGGAACCAGAATGTGAATATCAGTTAGATAATTATAATCCAAAATAACCGGAAAGTATTTTTTTCTCTGAAACATCTATTATTCAGTTAATTATAATCCATAGAATATAGGGACTGTCGCGTCGTCCCAAGGGGGAAGACACCCACCACGGGGTAGTGTCCCTACGACCCGGCCGCTGTCATGCGGGCGTCTAGAAAGAGATAAAATCGGTAAACCTGTGGTCTTTGACTGCTGACGGCCTAGTCGGCGGGCAGCTGTATTAGTATTGATCAAACCCCATGAGATCTTAGAAGGTGCGCCCCGACAGAGCACTATGTTCAGAGCAGAGGAGCAGAGTAGCCGCATCTCAAAGGCGAGTGTGAACCGGACAGAGGCAGACTGGATCGCTGAGGGAGATGCTACTAGGTTAGTCTGTAGGGCCCCCGCGACCGTCTTCCGCGAGGAACAGATCTCTATTTTTAGCGAGACGAAGGCAGAGAAACCCCCTAGGAAGGTGAGGGGTCTGACAACGCCGGACTAAAACATAGGGAGGTTAGAAAAGAGAGATTCAGAGGTAGTTGAATAAGAAAGCCATGGTTCGAGTAGAGCAACAAGCGCCAATGCAGAGAGAGAGAGAGAAAGAGCAGTGTTCTTTTGTGCCGGGTTCCGAGAGTCTGGGGAAAAGCCCCAAATCTGGGCCTTATATAGGCAGGTCAGAGGCGGGGCCTCACCCGCGCCCCCGATGGGCTTCAGCTGTTTCATGCACTACTTACCCCCTCTCTTAACCGACGCCTAAGGTTTTTATTATTAAAAACGTTTCCATAAACGTAGGTGGATATTTTCTGGGCCGAGAAGAGGGGAGATAAAGTTTATTTACAGTAACCAAATAAAGTTACATTTAGATACAGGTTGCTTTAGTAGATGGGTGAAAGTACACCCTCTCTCTTCCGGCGGGGCAATAAAACGTAGATAAAACTTTAGAGTTAGTAACATTAAACTAAATGTTTCCTTAGCTGTCGTTTGCTTTTAGTGATATTAGTTTCTCCGCGCCACAAAGGAACTCTGCTATTTAAATAGAGCCCTCGAGAGACGGAGAGAGAAAGAGAGAGAGTTGGATTACCGAGGCGATCCCCAACTGATTGGTTTTTTGCCGCCCCCCCCCCCGGCAGGATTAGGGGAGGTTTTTGTAGCGGCCCCCGGGACTTGCGGAAGAAGAAGCGGCCGTGATCAGGTGTTGTCCGGCAGCGATTGTGTTCCGGCTCAATTATCCCCAACAAGAACAGAAGCAGAGAAAGGACAAAAAGGTTTTAGTCAGCTCTCCTGTCCCAGTGCTCTGTGGTAACAGCATCGTTATCGTTACATAGAGCTTTTGGGTTCGAATCCTCTGGGAGGATAACAGTCCTTCAGATAAAGAAAATTTGTGTTTAACGATACTGCTAAAAGAAACCACATACAGATTGTCTATTGGTAGTTGATATAGTCTAAAGCTTCATTTAAGTTCCTTTTTCATAAAATCAAATCAATATGGGACATCTTTAAAGACAAGCCGAATAAACTACAACAGGTGAAAAGAGGAAGGGCTAGAATAGTGAAGAACTAGAAGGACGCCAATGGGACGATAAATATTCAAAATAAGAATCAAATAAGTACAAATCATTATGAACAATTTTAGTCATAATAACGGGGCGAGTCATTAACATTTAGGTCATTAAATGTTGATTGATGAACTGCACTAAATCCTTTTTTTTAACAAAATGACCTCGTCTTCGGACTGTGAATATATGGTTCCAGAAATTTGAAACTGGTGACATCAACCTCGAAGGTAAGAGGGTTCTGGACGAAAATTATCATTTGGCGAGGAAGCACTGAGGGAGTCTGCTGGAGCATGCACTGGATAATTTTGGAAAGTGAATGGTTCGAATCACGTCGAGATGAAATTTATTGTAGCGACCGCTAACTACATAAGATAAATCGCCCTATACTCTATTGTATATATATTGTAAGCAAAAGTAAAATAACATGAACTAAATGTATTATAATTAAATGTAAATCATTGTAAAAGTGTTGAGCAATAAAAGGCAGAAGCCAACAGTCATAAACGGAAAGGGTCGCCAGCTGGCAGTCATAAACCTGAAAGAGTCAGCAGCTGGCAGTCATAAACAGTCAGGTATCCACCGGCCTAAGAGCCAGGTGGGCAAGGGTACCACGGGTCATAAACAGTCATAAACATAACAACCCTTGTGCAGCCTCCATGCAGGAAGTAGAGACGATATTTAAACCAGGGCTTCTGGCCCTGTAAGGAGTCTCCTCATCAGCCTCTGAGTCTCCCGCGGCCTTTACTTGGTGACGCCTTACGCCAGGGGGCTCCTGGCCCTGGAAGTCAGTCTCTTAGTCTCCATGCAGACTCTTTTGCGACCTGTACCCGTGACGCTTGCTTCGTTTCCACTCGATCTCTGAAAACTTGCCTTATTCTTTACGAAACCTCTTCTCTTGAACATAGTGCATTGTCGGGGCACATACTTACCATAAATGGAGTCAGATAGTAACACCGTCATGGAACGATTGTCCCGGTTATTAACTCGAACAATCCGCACTTGTCACCAGGGCTAGGTGATCAGGCACCTCCTAGTAACGACCCGACATTTATCAACAACTTTAGAAAACCCATCGTTTCATTAAAAGAATTGTTACTTGCGATGAAAATTTAAGTAACCCTAATACCTAAGAAATAATGGTTAGACTGCAACCTGCTGTGCCAGTCGCTAAACAAGAGCAATTCGAAAAAAAAGACAATGGTCTCCGTATTCTGGAATTACAAATTCATTACAGAACTTTATAGTGATCAGTTTCAAAGAATATTTGATGTTGTAACCCTGAGTTACCCATGATTAGTCAACATAAATCGTTGTTTTGTTTCAACGTGATAACGCCTGACCACACACTTAATATAGCACATAGCACCTTCAACATAAACCTTCAATATGGAGTTGCAGAATTCTTCCGTTCATATCCCGATAAGTGGTATTGCGAAGAATCCCGACAGTCAGCCTCGATATGGCAACAAACCATAGAACGAAATATATGCTTTGAGTGTTAAAATAAAGTTATTTTTAAATTAGCAAGAATGAATCTTCTCATTAGTAAAATATAAGTGTTATATATTTGTTAACACTGTGAAAATTTGACTTTTTTTTTTGTAGGTAATATGATGTTAAATTATTTTAAAAATGACTTAAGAAAAGGTCAAATTATTACAAAAAGTGAGGTACTCAATTAAGAACAGTTTTCACTTTAGAAAATTAATTCATCTTAACCCTGAAGAAATTTATTGCTTCATCCATTTTTTTCCGGTTTTTGTGGGTAACCTCCAGAGTCATCTGGTCTGCACATCACGTGGGCTGTAGCTTTTGTTTGATTATCGCAAAGGAAAGATACATTTTACCTCGTGGTGACGACTACATCATGACTCCTCTTGCTGGAATAGGTTGTCTGTTCTAGGCAGAAGTTGAGGTGCGCAATGGTGTAGTAATAAACTTGGCGAATCGACCATCCATCTTGTTTGGATTGCATTATGAAAACAACTAGAGGTTGATTAATCAAAGCCGGCGCGATATGTCCTCAGGTCAAACAGACATTGGAGATTAGCGGACACAGCCGATGCAAATTGAATGTCCATCCTCCATTAATCCGGAGCTGCCCTGTGTGTACGAGTCCATCCATCTTTCATCCGCGTGGATTATGCCCGATGAAGATATACGACAGGTAGGCTTGAGAGCCTGTATCTGTCCACCGCTATTCACCAACTGCCATTCTAATTCTACATTCAAATGAATGTTCTATTACATAATATTATGTTGGCAGAGGCTACAATCATTTAACAGAAATAATAATATCAATGATATTGAAAAGCATAGCCAGCAATCCCTTCCTCCTCTGCATAAACCAAAGTGTACTTTTTGGAACTGTTCCCCTGTGTCACCGAATCAGATGACAATCTAACTGTTGCGGAAGTTACTGGAACGTTTCCTTTAGGAGAAGGAACCACTCAGTAGCTGCTTATTTTCCCTAAGGGCCTGAAGTAAATAAAATGTTCCTCCAGGAACAAGATCTATCGCCGTAGACATTACTAAAAGAGAAAAAAGCATCCGAACCTTTTAATAACAGCTCAAACAAAAATAACATTCATGCACTCCGCGAATTTCTCTACCATAAACCTAAATACCTCCAGACCTAACAATTCTCACGAACCAGAACTCAAGCTGTCAGGCATCAGTTCTAACACGCTCCATGTCTAGTTTGAAAATGGTCAAAACGATGCGAGGAATGGAGTGAGGGCTAAGGTTCATCAGCACTGGGCATTCTCTCCTTTTTTTCCAATTACCATAAAAAGAAAGGTTATAAATATAATTAGAATTAATTTAATTAATGTAACTGTTTAAAATTTCAATTGAAAATTATTAATCGTAAAATGAATAGATGTGAACTTTAATTTTGTCTGTTAAAACTAGAGTATTCGTTTTAAAAATTCTTTATTAGTATAGGTTAATTTTAAAGTTTTATATTAAATAAAGTTAAATTATTAATGATTAAAAAAGGGGCCCGAATACTATTTTTTGTACCAAAAAAGCAGTCATTACACTGCGCCACTCATACCTACAATCCTCCTCGGAGACTAAAACGGCAGTGGCCTGCTATAAATACGTGACAGTGGGAGTCCTGGCAATGGCCAGTTTCTCCAATCATGTCCTGAGCGTATGTGGCACTCGCACTCTTCGTCAGCCTCCATTGGCTCGTATCCGGTGAAGCGGATGACGGAGGGGACTTGCCAAGACTCCGCTTCCTCTTTCGCATGCGAGGGAGGTGACAAACATGTGGGCTCGGGAGGCCCCTGGACTATTTATAAATACTGTGTGCATGAACGAGTGAATGAAAATTGTAAATATGGTATTACTTATTGCCCAATAAGGCAATAAAGTTGCACGAAGAAAATATTAATTTGACTGAATTTTACATTTGTGCGACCTACATAATTGATATATTTTACAAATTAGATTAAAAATTAAAACTAAAAAACCTCTAATAAAAACAAAAGAAAATCGGGTTTTCAAAATCTATGAACATGAAATCATGAACAAGTAAGTTGTTTTGTAAAGTAAACTAAAAAGTCAACAGTCAGAGATTGGAAAAAGCGTTCCAACATATTCTAAATCCGTGATCAGGTAGCGTTCACTCATGCTCAGTAAATGATCACAAACCAGTTTGAAACTAGTCCGTGATTTTGTGTTGAGACAAACCTAATACCACTTAGACTATGGTTCGGCATAAAAGGCGCTCTTCAATTCAACTAAAGTTAAATCGACAGTTATATAATATATATACATATATATATTATATATAATATATATAATCTTATCATTAACAAATGGTTTGTTTATCAATAACATCCTAAGAATTGTATCTTTTAACTTATTACCAGCTCTATTGTAATTATCAATAACTTATTTTCCTTTCCCAGGCCTCCATTCTAAATATCTGTCTCCCACGACCTTTCAGTAATATATGTACTATTATCATTTTCATACACACATAAATACTCCTAGGCATAATCCAGAGTGTCGATTCCCTTCAGACATTCAAGTGGCTAGTAAGCTCTCTGTTGTAACCATATCTAATTGTACATATTGTGTTTTATACCAAACAAAGTATTTTTTTGTAGTGTTGCGTAGCAAAGTTATAATTGACGATTCAATTATAATCGATTCCTTATGAGTCATTAGTAATCATATGTACTGACAATAAATCACATGTTTCATAGTTTGTATAATTATTATTGTTGTTATTTATCGTTTTCCGATGGTTTGCGAGCGTCTGTCTGTAAATTTATTTTAAACTTAGCATAAACCTAAGTATTGCATAAGGCAATATTATGCAACTGGACAGAATCGCCATTGTTTTATTAGTAAAGTTTTTTCATTATTTCTATTGCGAATATATTGACCATAAAATAAAATTAGTACAATTATACATTATTTAAATATGGTAGATAATCAACTTGAGAAAGGGATGTGATTTTAAAAGGATTGCATGTCTTGCTTGTGGAATGATACTGTGTCGTCCGAGAATATACCTTTTATGTTAAATAGGTTGTTTGCTGTACTCAATGACCCTTGGGGGAAATATCTGACATGAATAAACCACAAGTTGACCTCTTGTGCTCAAGGGCCTTGCCTGTATCTCTAAACCCCAAAAGATTCAAATCTTCCCAAAGAAATACCTTAAATTTAAATAGCCCACTGGTTTGTCAAAAACAAACTCGTGCATCAAGACCAACAAATGAGTGCAATATAGACGAATTCGTGAAAAACAAATCAAACAGTCAACAAAATATCACTGCGCGTTAAGTTACATTGTCATCTAACTAAATTATCATCATTACTGCCATGATAATAATCAACATTATTTACCTGTTGTTTATTACAAGATTTTACGAAGGCCTATCTTAGCCTTAAGTAATATATAACAGATTAAGTCAAAATCAGGATTCTACTGGGTCGATTTTTAATATGAATCTAAAAGAAAACATTTACAGAGAAGTAGAGCAATAAAAGATATTGTTTAGGGGGGGTGAGGGCTGTAACGAAAAGTGAAACGGAATATTGCCCTGACAAAGAATATTGCCCTGACAAAGAGTGGATAAGTGGATTGGCTCCTCCGATATGAAGTACATAAAAGTGTTATGTGTGCTCCGACTTAATCAAAGTTGAGTACTTGACAATTACAATATGGACTTATATAAACAATATTCATCACTCATCAACTTGTAAATTCATTATAAAAGCAACAATACCTATTTAATAAGGACATCTTTGTAGATGTCCTCGTTGCAGCACCGCACAAACCCAGTGTTTAAATGACTCGACCACCCTTCCCACATCGATGGCAACAGACAGTCCAAGAAATTTAGTTTAAGATTTAGTTTTCATTGTTAGATGTAAGTTAGTTTTAAGTATATGATAAATAAGTTGAGCCCCGTCACTTTTAATAAATTCAGTCCATTAATCTGTAATGTACATCATTATACTTTTGTACGATGCAGATCACTATTAGTTGAAAATAAAATTTGTACAAAATGTAGCCTACATGAAATATAATGAAGCAATTGTAAATAGATTAGTTTGCAGAACAGTTTGTAGCAAGAGGATATCAAACAAAAAAAACAATAAGGACAAATCTTTCTATAGTGCTCTTTTTTTTTGATATCGACATCAACAATAACATTAAATAAAACATAAAAGCTTACAGCATGAGGGATGGCTTCATTAAAAAGCACCCTTAACCCTTAGGTACAATATTATAATTAAATTACATTAGTAATAATAAATGAAAACTAGTGAAATATAAGTATCCATGTTTGAATACCAAATAAATAAAATTATAGAATCAGATTATTATTATTATATTAGTGATGCAAATTCAATAGGACAAAAATGGATGTTTACGTCCGATTATGTTTTGCTTATTGAAACAGAATGTCTTGCAGAATTCTGGGCGTCAATCTTGAACATGAAGACAACATTAACATTGTTGTATTCAATATATACTTCTATTACTGTATCATTGTAAACTCGAATAGTGTTTGGTACATTTTTTATTCATAAATACATCTTGTGACCGCAGATATTCGTAGTGTTTAGTTTTAAGTATATTTCTTTTAACTCTCCTAGTCTCGAGAATGCTTAATTGTTATATGTATGGATGTTATGCGGCTCTTCCATGTCAAACTGCGATCTAATGGCGTAATGCTCCCCACTACCAAAAGCAAACTCTATTTGCTAACTAAAATTTGAAAAACACATAGCAGACATACATATTTAGTTTTAACTATGTAGACGGAGTATTTTTATCATTGACTGAAAATACAGTTTCCGGTAATTCAAGGAATAGTAGATTTATTTGAACTTAACTTTTAAATACCTTGGTGGGCACACCTTCCGATGTCTTAATTCGAATGTCAGCTTAATTCGTCCGAATCCCAAAGGCAATTGTGAACCTGAAAGAGGCTGACTGGGCTGATGGCAGAGACACTACTAAATACATTTTGTAGGGCCCCAGAACCCGTCGTCTGCATAGAAGTCTCCCTTCCGTAGAAGTACTAGGTTATTGGGCCAGGAAACCCCACTGAAAAGGCTGAAAGCGCTGAGACTAAATCTAGCGAGTTAAGTAATTAACGATTTGCATAGGTAATTAAATAAGAAAGTCATGTTTCGATTAAAGCACCAGTGCCATAGAGAGGCAGTGTTCACGTGGACCACTTCAAGGGTCGGACTACAAAGAAAAACTCATTCTGCCTTGGGTAATTTATTTTATAAAGAAGGCAGGAAGATTTCTGCGTGCACCCAATGGAGAAGTCGTCTGACTCCAACCAATCAGGGGATACTAATGAGCGCTGCGCAATATAGAGAGGTAGGTGGGTGTTTTCTCCTCCGTGAAGAGGGTTCTTCGATTTGTCCTTAGTGAAGTTCCCACAACATACCTTGTATTAACTAATTAATGAATTAATCTTGTTTGCTTATTTCATTCAACTTAACTTGAATATACTGGTTTGTGAAATATTGTTCTTGGATACTTCTTTCAACGTATTTGAACTAAGCTGAGTAACTAATTGGAGCTTAGTTGGTCGAGGTGACCTCAGCCTGAATTAAGTTGAGTAACTAATTGGAGCTTAGTTGGTGGAGGTGACTTCAGGCTGAATTAAGCTGAGTAACTAATTGGAGCTTAGTTGGTAGAGGTGACCTCAGGCTGAATTAAGCTGAGTAACTAATTGGAGCTTAGTTGGTGGAGGTGACCTCCGGCTGAATTAAGCTGAGTAACTAATTAGAGCTTAGTTGGTGGAGGGGACCTCAGGCTGAATTAAGCTGAGTAACTAATTGGAGCTTAGTTGGTGGAGGTGACCTCAGGCTGAATTAAGCTGAGTAACTAATTAGAGCTTAGTTGGTAGAGGTGACCTCAGGCTGAATTAAGCTGAGTAACTAATTGGAGCTTAGTTGGTAGAGGTGACCTCAGGCTGAATTAAGCTGAGTAACTAATTGGAGCTTAGTTGGTGGAGGTGGCCTCAGGCTGAATTAAGCTGAGTAACTAATTAGAGCTCAGTTGGTGGAGGGGACCTCAGGCTGAATTAAGCTGAGTAACTAATTGGAGCTTAGTTGGTGGAGGTGGCCTCAGGCTGAATTAAGCTGAGTAACTAATTGGAGCTTAGTTGGTGGAGGTGACCTCAGGCTGAATTAAGCTGAGTAACTAATTGGAGCTTAGTTGGTGGAGGTGACCCCAGGCTGAATTAAGCTGAGTAACTAATTGGAGCTTAGTTGGTGGAGGTGACCTCCGGCTGAATTAAGCTGAGTAACTAATTGGAGCTTAGTTGGTAGAGGTGACTTCAGGCTGAATTAAGCTGAGTAACTAATTGGAGCTTAGTTGGTGGAGGTGACCTCAGGCTGAATTAAGCTGAGTAACTAATTGGAGCTTAGTTGGTGGAGGTGACCCCAGGCTGAATTAAGCTGAGTAACTAATTGGAGCTTAGTTGGTGGAGGTGACCTCAGGCTGAATTAAGCTGAGTAACTAATTGGAGCTTAGTTGGTAGAGGTGACCTCAGGCTGAATTAAGCTGAGTAACTAATTGGAGCTTGGTTGGTGGAGGTGACCTCCGGCTGAATTAAGCTGAGTAACTAATTAGAGCTTAGTTGGTAGAGGTGACCTCAGGCTGAATTAAGCTGAGTAACTAATTGGAGCTTAGTTGGTAGAGGTGACCTCAGGCTGAATTAAGCTGAGTAACTAATTGGAGCTTAGTTGGTGGAGGTGACCTCAGGCTGAATTAAGCTGAGTAACTAATTGGAGCTTATTTGGTAGAGGTGACCTCAGGCTGAATTAAGCTGAGTAACTAATTGGAGCTTAGTTGGTGGAGGTGACCTCAGGCTGAATTAAGCTGAGTAACTAATTGGAGCTTAGTTGGTGGAGGTGACCTCAGGCTGAATTAAGCTGAGTAACTAATTGGAGCTTAGTTGGTAGAGGTGACCTCAGGCTGAATTAAGCTGAGTAACTAATTGGAGCTTAGTTGGTGGAGGTGGCCTCAGGCTGAATTAAGCTGAGTAACTAATTGGAGCTTAGTTGGTAGAGGTGACTTCAGGCTGAATTAAGCTGAGTAACTAATTGGAGCTTAGTTGGTGGAGGTGACCTCAGGCTGAATTAAGCTGAGTAACTAATTGGAGCTTAGTTGGTGGAGGTGACCCCAGGCTGAATTAAGCTGAGTAGAGGGTGACCTCAGGCTGAATTAAGCTGAGTAACTAATTGGAGCTTAGTTGGTAGAGGTGACCTCAGGCTGAATTAAGCTGAGTAACTAATTGGAGCTTAGTTGGTAGAGGTGACCTCAGGCTAAGCTGAGTAACTAATTGGAGCTTAGTTGGTGGAGGTGACCTCAGGCTGAATTAAGCTGAGTAACTAATTGGAGCTTAGTTGGTAGAGGTGACCTCAGGCTGAATTAAGCTGAGTAACTAATTGGAGCTTAGTTGGTGGAGGTGACCTCAGGCTGAATTAAGCTGAGTAACTAATTGGAGCTTAGTTGGTGGAGGTGACCTCAGGCTGAATTAAGTTGAGTAACTAATTGGAGCTTAGTTGGTAGAGGTGACTTCAGGCTGAATTAAGCTGAGTAACTAATTGGAGCTTAGTTGGTGGAGGTGACCTCAGGCTGAATTAAGCTGAGTAACTAATTGGAGCTTAGTTGGTGGAGGTGACCTCCAGGCTGAATTAAGCTGAGTAACTAATTGGAGCTTAGTTGGTGGAGGTGACCTCAGGCTGAATTAAGCTGAGTAACTAATTGGAGCTTAGTTGGTAGAGGTGACCTCAGGCTGAATTAAGCTGAGTAACTAATTGGAGCTTGGTTGGTGGAGGTGACCTCCGGCTGAATTAAGCTGAGTAACTAATTAGAGCTTAGTTGGTAGAGGTGACCTCAGGCTGAATTAAGCTGAGTAACTAATTGGAGCTTAGTTGGTAGAGGTGACCTCAGGCTGAATTAAGCTGAGTAACTAATTGGAGCTTAGTTGGTGGAGGTGACCCCAGGCTGAATTAAGCTGAGTAACTAATTGGAGCTTAGTTGGTGGAGGTGACCTCAGGCTGAATTAAGCTGAGTAACTAATTGGAGCTTAGTTGGTGGAGGTGACCTCAGGTTGAATTAAGCTGAGTAACTAATTGGAGCTTATTTGGTAGAGGTGACCTCAGGCTGAATTAAGCTGAGTAACTAATTGGAGCTTAGTTGGTGGAGGTGACCTCAGGCTGAATTAAGCTGAGTAACTAATTGGAGCTTAGTTGGTGGAGGTGACCTCAGGCTGAATTAAGCTGAGTAACTAATTGGAGCTTAGTTGGTGGAGGTGGCCTCAGGCTGAATTAAGCTGAGTAACTAATTAGAGCTCAGTTGGTGGAGGGGACCTCAGGCTGAATTAAGCTGAGTAACTAATTGGAGCTTAGTTGGTGGAGGTGGCCTCAGGCTGAATTAAGCTGAGTAACTAATTGGAGCTTAGTTGGTGGAGGTGACCTCAGGCTGAATTAAGCTGAGTAACTAATTGGAGCTTAGTTGGTGGAGGTGACCCCAGGCTGAATTAAGCTGAGTAACTAATTGGAGCTTAGTTGGTGGAGGTGACCTCCGGCTGAATTAAGCTGAGTAACTAATTGGAGCTTAGTTGGTAGAGGTGACTTCAGGCTGAATTAAGCTGAGTAACTAATTGGAGCTTAGTTGGTGGAGGTGACCTCCGGCTGAATTAAGCTGAGTAACTAATTGGAGCTTAGTTGGTGGAGGTGACCCCAGCCTGAATTAAGCTGAGTAACTAATTGGAGCTTGGTTGGTGGAGGTGACCTCCGGCTGAATTAAGCTGAGTAACTAATTAGAGCTTAGTTGGTAGAGGTGACCTCAGGCTGAATTAAGCTGAGTAACTAATTGGAGCTTAGTTGGTAGAGGTGACCTCAGGCTGAATTAAGCTGAGTAACTAATTGGAGCTTAGTTGGTGGAGGTGACCTCAGGCTGAATTAAGCTGAGTAACTAATTGGAGCTTATTTGGTAGAGGTGAACTCAGGCTGAATTAAGCTGAGTAACTAATTGGAGCTTAGTTGGTGGAGGTGACCTCAGGCTGAATTAAGCTGAGTAACTAATTGGAGCTTAGTTGGTGGAGGTGACCTCAGGCTGAATTAAGCTGAGTAACTAATTGGAGCTTAGTTGGTAGAGGTGACCTCAGGCTGAATTAAGCTGAGTAACTAATTGGAGCTTAGTTGGTGGAGGTGGCCTCAGGCTGAATTAAGCTGAGTAACTAATTGGAGCTTAGTTGGTAGAGGTGACTTCAGGCTGAATTAAGCTGAGTAACTAATTGGAGCTTAGTTGGTGGAGGTGACCTCAGGCTGAATTAAGCTGAGTAACTAATTGGAGCTTAGTTGGTGGAGGTGACCTCAGGCTGAATTAAGCTGAGTAACTAATTGGAGCTTAGTTGGTAGAGGTGACCTCCGGCTGAATTAAGCTGAGTAACTAATTAGAGCTTAGTTGGTAGAGGTGACCTCAGGCTGAATTAAGCTGAGTAACTAATTGGAGCTTAGTTGGTAGAGGTGACCTCAGGCTGAATTAAGCTGAGTAACTAATTGGAGCTTAGTTGGTGGAGGTGACCTCAGGCTGAATTAAGCTGAGTAACTAATTGGAGCTGATTTGGTAGAGGTGACCTCAGGCTGAATTAAGCTGAGTAACTAATTGGAGCTTAGTTGGTGGAGGTGACCTCAGGCTGAATTAAGCTGAGTAACTAATTGGAGCTTAGTTGGTGGAGGTGACCTCAGGCTGAATTAAGCTGAGTAACTAATTGGAGCTTAGTTGGTGGAGGTGACCTCAGGCTGAATTAAGCTGAGTAACTAATTGGAGCTTAGTTGGTGGAGGTGACCCCAGGCTGAATTAAGCTGAGTAACTAATTGGAGCTTAGTTGGTGGAGGTGACCTCAGGCTGAATTAAGCTGAGTAACTAATTGGAGCTTAGTTGGTAGAGGTGACCTCAGGCTGAATTAAGCTGAGTAACTAATTGGAGCTTGGTTGGTGGAGGTGACCTCCGGCTGAATTAAGCTGAGTAACTAATTAGAGCTTAGTTGGTAGAGGTGACCTCAGGCTGAATTAAGCTGAGTAACTAATTGGAGCTTAGTTGGTAGAGGTGACCTCAGGCTGAATTAAGCTGAGTAACTAATTGGAGCTTAGTTGGTGGAGGTGACCTCAGGCTGAATTAAGCTGAGTAACTAATTGGAGCTTAGTTGGTGGAGGTGACCTCAGGCTGAATTAAGCTGAGTAACTAATTGGAGCTTATTTGGTAGAGGTGACCTTAGGCTGAATTAAGCTGAGTAACTAATTGGAGCTTAGTTGGTGGAGGTGACCTCAGGCTGAATTAAGCTGAGTAACTAATTGGAGCTTAGTTGGTGGAGGTGACCTCAGGCTGAATTAAGCTGAGTAACTAATTGGAGCTTAGTTGGTGGAGGTGACCTCAGGCTGAATTAAGCTGAGTAACTAATTGGAGCTTAGTTGGTAGAGGTGACCTCAGGCTGAATTAAGCTGAGTAACTAATTGGAGCTTAGTTGGTGGAGGTGACCTCCGGCTGAATTAAGCTGAGTAACTAATTGGAGCTTAGTTGGTGGAGGTGACCTCAGGCTGAATTAAGCTGAGTAGCTAATTGGAGCTTAGTTGGTAGAGGTGACCTCAGGCTGAATTAAGCTGAGTAACTAATTGGAGCTTATTTGGTGGAGGTGACCTCAGGCTGAATTAAGCTGAGTAACTAATTGGAGCTTAGTTGGTAGAGGTGACCTCAGGCTGAATTAAGCTGAGTAACTAATTGGAGCTTAGTTGGTAGAGGTGACCTCAGGCTGAATTAAGCTGAGTCCCTTTGAGGTCCCACAGATTTAAGTATTTACTTGAATAGAACTCATAACAGTATTGAGCTAGTGAGGGATACATACTACATAGGGGATACATACCTAGGACTATGAAAGGTCCTGGTGGTTTGCAATCTAACCGAAATATAATGATGGGAGGTTACTGATATTTTAATAAAACAATGTTTTAAGATGGTTTATATGTATATTGAACATCTGTATGGTGACAGCATTTACAGTCAGTCAGGATTAGTACGTTCAGTACGTGAGAAAGCAAAAGAGAGTGAATAGATACTTGATGACTTATGGTTGCAATGAAAGCCAATTATAGGTGTCACCTGCATTTAATTAAGTAGTAGGTGTTGCGTAAGTCAGTATGGGCTTTACTAACAAATAGTAAACATACATGTTTTTTTGAACAGTTCATCATCCATTCTCTCTCTTATCCTGTTTACAGTTATTTTTACGGTATTGTCAGATCCCAATAGACACGGGAAAAAAGTATATATTTCAGGTCGCTGCCTTCTTCCTTCCCATCACTAGCCCACTCTTCGGCCTAGCGACGACGAGAAATCCTGATTACATTCCTCCGTCGCTGAGGTAATCCTCCCGAATCCTTGGAAATATCCTAGTCCTTCACCTTTCACGTCCTCTCGCCACGAGGAAGCACTTAATCAGGATCCCTCTTCATCCAGGTAAAAGCTCACTGTGTACTCTTCACAAACAACTATTCACCAAGTTAATAATAATGTTATAATAACATACCGAGGGAAGTAAAATATTTCATGTAAGTAGGTAAAAATTCCTTGTTCATAACCCTATTGCAAAACGGTGCACTATTTATTAGCAAGACATGAAAAAGGTTTATTTTTGGTTGGTGACATGTTGGATATAATGATCATTGTTCATATTCATTATTAATTGAGTCAATGAAAAATATATTGGCAGAACCGAAACGAAACCTGGGACCTACCTAATATCTACTCTAACCAACTGACCTAACTAATATCTACTCTAACCAACTGACCTACCTAATATCTACTCTAACCAACTGACCTAACTAATATCTACTCTAACCAACTGACCTACCTAATATCTACTCTAACCAAGTGTCCTACCTAATATCTACTCTAACCAACTGACCTACCTAATATCTACTCTAACCAACTGACCTAACAAATATCTACTGTAACCAACTGACCTAACAAATATCTACTGTAACCAACTGACTTACCTAATATCTACTCTAACCAACTGACCTACCTAATATCTACTCTAACCAACTGACCTAACTAATATCTACTCTAACCAACTGACCTACCTAATATCTACTCTAACCAAGTGTCCTACCTAATATCTACTCTAACCAACTGACCTACCTAATATCTACTCTAACCAAGTGTCCTACCTAATATCTACTCTAACCAACTGACCTACCTAATATCTACTCTAACCAACTGACCTAACAAATATCTACTGTAACCAACTGACTTACCTAATATCTACTCTAACCAACTGACCTAACTAATATCTACTCTAACCAACTGACCTAACTAATATCTACTCTAACCAACTGACCTACCTAATATCTACTCTAACCAAGTGTCCTACCTAATATCTACTCTAACCAACTGACCTACCTAATATCTACTCTAACCAACTGACCTAACAAATATCTACTGTAACCAACTGACCTAACAAATATCTACTGTAACCAACTGACTTACCTAATATCTACTCTAACCAACTGACCTACCTAATATCTACTCTAACCAACTGACCTAACTAATATCTACTCTAACCAACTGACCTACCTAATATCTACTCTAACCAAGTGTCCTACCTAATATCTACTCTAACCAACTGACCTACCTAATATCTACTCTAACCAAGTGTCCTACCTAATATCTACTCTAACCAACTGACCTACCTAATATCTACTCTAACCAACTGACCTAACAAATATCTACTGTAACCAACTGACTTACCTAATATCTACTCTAACCAACTGACCTAACTAATATCTACTCAAACCAACTGACCTAACAAATATCTACTGTAACCAACTGACCTAACAAATATCTACTGTAACCAACTGACTTACCTAATATCTACTCTAACCAACTGACCTACCTAATATCTACTCTAACCAACTGACCTAACTAATATCTACTCTAACTAACTGACCTACCTAATATCTACTCTAACCAAGTGTCCTACCTAATATCTACTCTAACCAACTGACCTAACTAATATCTACTCAAACCAACTGACCTACCTAATATCTACTCTAACCAACTGACCTACCTAATATCTACTCTAACCAACTGACCTACCAAATATCTACTCTAACCAACTGACCTACCTAATATCTACTCTAACCAACTGACCTACCTAATATCTACTCTAACCAACTGACCTACCTAATATCTACTCTAACCAACTGACCTACCTAATATCTACTCTAACCAACTGACCTACCTAATATCTACTCTAACCAACTGACCTACCTAATATCTACTCTAACCAACTGACCTACCTAATATCTACTCTAACCAACTGACCTAACTAATATCTACTCTAACCAAGTGTCCTACCTAATATCTACTCTAACCAACTGACCTACCTTACCTCAGAGATGAATTAAACTATTTCTATTAATTTCTATTAATTTCATAAAATTCCTCAACATTGGCCAACTAGATCCCGGAAAATTAACTTAGGAACTCTCATTCAGGATAGCTCGATTGGTTCAGCCCCGGCTGAATAATTGGGTTCGATTCTCGACCCTGCTAGTGTATTTAGACTTTGGCTCATATCCCTTTTCATTTTCAATTAATGTTTAGTTACATTTATTTAGAAGAGAAAAAGAAAACGTTAGTTTACGTTTAATTATTTCATTTCTTTTTTTTTTCTTTATTCAAATTGATACTTCTATAAATAGAAAATATTTCATTAAAACTTTATATAAATGAAATTATTGAAACGTTATTATTTATATTTCTTTTAAGTGGAAACTGTTGGTAGATAAATGTATCAATGCTATTCATTAAATGAAATCCAATTACCAATCCAATTAAAATATAAATCCATGTCTTGTAATTTGAGTGAGTGTTTTTTTTGGGGGGGGGGGATGTACAAACAACAAAAAACGGTGCCCTATTTATTAACATCAAAGACATGAAAAAGGTTTATTTTAGGTTGGTGGCATGTTGGATATAATACTCATTGTTCCTATTCATTATTAATTAAGACACATTTAATGCGTTATACAATTGCTATGTAATTTTTTATTCCAATATTGTTCATTTATATTGTACACTAGCTATAAACATTTCTCTCATTTGATGACTATAGACGAAATTCATCAATCAATTCATGTCTTAAGGCAGGATAGCTCAAGCTCCCTATTAAATATTCAGGATGTCCGGGTTTGAGTCCCGATAATGGCACTAAATATATTCTTTGGCGATTAGTCATTATCAATAATTATAAATAATATTCGAAATAAACGATTTTCATCAAATCTATTTAGGTTTCAACCTGCTGCCATTTTACATCAAGTCCAGATGTTAACAGTTTCAGCCAACCATGATGTTTCTTTTTTTTTTTTTTTCAAAACCTCAAAACAAAATAATACAATGTACAAAAATAATAAAATAATTGGATTACAGATTTCTCCTCTTTCTGCATATACATGCATTTGGAGGAGGCATAAATATAATAAAATTTTTATTGTGGTTAAAAGTTCATCGTTCTTATATAACACTAGGTGGTGAGGCTCACCTTCGCCTTGTCACCGACACCAAGACACTAAAACAAAACAAAACAAAACAAACTAAATCTCTACCTAGAACCTAGGACTAGAGTGTTCCAGCCGCGACAGCGTCCTGCCATCGATGGGGGAACGGAGCGGGGGTTATCGTGTTAAACACCGGGTTTGTTAAATATTGTAATGAGTCGAAAAATTTGACATGTCTACGCTGGATGACGATTCATCCAGATCAATCAGATATTCATCCACCGTAGGCAGCTCAAATATCTCATGCAGCTCACTGTTTCTTCGCTGCTCGAATGAAGTACCTCTGACCACTTTCATCAGTATACCGTTTTGGTTACAGACTACTTCAGCCTGTCTTAGAGCTACCTTGGCACTTATGCTGCTACTGTACACCGCTATGTCATCTGCGAAAGCAGTAACTGTGGTATTTTTGTAACGGGCTCCGACAATCTCAGACGTGTATATGTTGAATACGTTGAATTTCATCCCCTAAAAGTACCTGATGCTGAAACGTCTTCCATGAAGAAACGGTGAAAATGTTACGTAATGTAAGCCATGGCACAAAAAATGGTATTTCTAATCGAATATTTTGATATGATACGACAGACTCATTGGTAATATCCAATCCCTATACTATTAAGTTATGAGTTAATTGTCAGCCATGATGACATAAAGGAGTTTCTCGGGAGATCGGCTTAGGCCGATGAAAAAAAAATGTTAAGTTTTGATTAAGTTTATTTATGGAGAACGTGTGAGGATAAGGAATCTGTCGCCTATTTAACAGTTCAGTTCGTCTGTATGTTTTAAACATTACGATACAGATTTCCTCATGATTAAATAATAACGGTGTGTTCAGTCATAATATTTATAGTCATGAATAACTACGATTGATTGCGGCGAATTACTGCATGGCCCCTAGGCCACCACTTCCAAGTAATTATACCTGTATATTAAAAAATCATTTTTACTTTACTCACTCACCTAACAGCACTTACTCATGTATTATAGTACCGGTTTTACTGTTCACGTAATTCCAAAATCAAATGGGACCAATATGTAATATTTTATGTCAGCTTGTACAGGGAACAAACAGAACAAACATGTTTATTTAACAATTAACAAAAACCTCTCTATAGTTACCATGGTGAAAAAAAAACTTTGAACAGTGCGTTTTTTAATACATAAAGGATGTCTGTTTACATACCACAAGTTGTTTCGCTATTGTCGTATATAATTGTCAACATGACATTAATGAAATAACAACATTTATCGGTTTGTTAGATTAAATGAAACAACACAACTTCAAATATATTATACAGAAAAGAATACAAGTCAAGAATTTAGCCGTTAATTAAAACACAATAATTTAAGTCAGATTAAAAGTATTAAACAGATAGAAAACTATTTTGCCACGCAAAAATATAACAAATAAAAACACAGAAGTTGGATAAGGAGATTAAAGAAGAAAGGAATTGAAAAAACTTTAAAATGAAATTGAAAATGAAGAGAAGGAAATATTGAGATAAAAATTGTCTTTTTACTGTTTCTTGAAATACTATTAAAGATAATTCGGGTACGACTTTTTTAAATATTTAATTATTCAAATAAAATTAGAAAGTCCCCCCCCCTACTGTTTCCTTAATATTACACAGAAGTTACGTATGAGTTTTTATTAAGTTACTAAAGTCAAGTAGAGGAGGCCTTAGGCAACTTTGGCGTCTGACATTTAGAGAAAAATAGGTCGCTTATTTGCAATAACTGGCTATGCACTAGGGACTTCATTCATTATTAATAATCAGTTTTAATGCTTATTCAAAACATGGTGAATAATTTGACCTAGTTCTTTAACAACAAACACTTTTGAAATTCTTTCGTTATTATCGCATTTAATGCGCCTTTAAACGTGAGGTTGGCAGGGGAATCAGAACTTTGAATCTTAAATAGCTTGAGAAAAATACTTTTAACTTATAAATAGATGACAAGGCTTCAACAATGTGAGGATAATGAATAAATTAAATTTTTAAATGTATTTCTATTTGAGTATTTGACATATCAAACGTAAATTTGGACTGATAACACACAGCGACTTCCAGATACATCATATACTGTCATGGACTATTTAAAAGCGAGGAAATATTAGTGAAGGTGTTAATTTATTTATCTTTTTTAATCTTTATTATTATTATTTTAATTTGGAACGACACGAATGTAAATATTAAACACTTATTGAAATATTGTCATGTGAAGATTAAAAAAAAAAGTGGCTGAATTAGTCCATAATTAAGCACGATACGTCGCAACAAGAGATGAGTAATGAATAAAGCAATTTCATCCAGAGGGATACTGTGCACAATATTTTTAAATGATTATATATTTATAAATTCTTCAATATAACAAATATCAGGCTGAAAAAGATTTGCTTAGAGATTAAGTTAGCAAAATATCCTCTGCTTTTTCTACACTTTCAATTACTATATTTTGTCAGTTATGTAATAAACAAAATCTTATTGTTAACAAGTGGTATGTTTATCAATAACATCCTAAGAACTGTATCTCTTAACTTGTAATCAGCTCTATTGTAATTATCAATAACTTATTTTCCTTTCCCAGACCCCCATTCTAAATATCTGTCTCCCACGACCTTTCACTAATATCTGTACTATTATCATTATTGTTATCATTTTCATACACACATAAATATCCCTTAGGCACAAGCCAGAGTGTTGGTCCCTTAATGACACTCATTAGCTAGTAAGCTTTTATGTTGTAATCATATACAATTGTACCTTTGTGTGTTATACCAAATAGAGTTTCTTTTTTTTCTTTTTTTTTATTGAGCTACAGAAATATAATTGTCGAGAAACTAATTGTTTTATTACCTTGACTTTATCATATATTTCGGAACATCCCTCCAGACTTTCAGGCAGATTAAATCATTTAGTTTGACACTATCACAGAAGACGTTGACAGTTAGAAAGAATGAAAGCCTTTAGGCTCGGTAAACATTTTCTTATAAAACTTAGACGAAAATAGAAATGCAATAAATGAGATCATATTAAAAAAAGAAAGAAACAGAAATAGAATGAGGAAAATAGACGGGGTTAGGTTAGCCATTTGGCGGGAAAAGGTCAAAAGATCCCCGCTCTCCTGACACTTACTTAGCTATACAAGAACGACCTTTCATCCTGAGGGCTGCTTTTCTTTTGTCGATCCTTTGAAAGTTATGACATAAGCCAAAGGCGCCTGAATCAACACACTTTGGGTTGGTTTAACGGTAAATTTCATAGATTACATAATATTGTTGGTTTTTTGAAATTTACAAATTTTACCCACAATACTTTTATTTTAAAAATATATACATAAACAATATAAGGAAAGCAGATTTCTAGCAATAAACAATAATCAAATGTATTTTTGTTTGCTGCAAATGTTGGCCCTCCCGCAAATCTTGTGTTTTTTTTAAAGCAAAAGGGTTTGTACCTTAGGGCAAGGATGTCAGTCAAGTTTGTAGCGAAATGTGATGCATGCATGATTTAATGTACTCGAAGGATAAAGACAGTGTGTTGTATCTTGTTGAAATTAAAAAAACCGAAATAAAAAAACTGGACCGTTTTTTTGAAAAAATAAATACATAAGATTGTTTGACATTACATTACAAAAAAAAAAACACAGTAACCAGCTAAATTATATACAAACATAAATCGAGTCCAATAATCGGTTCCAAAGCACCAAAGACGCGGCAAAATGGCTGCTACTTCAACAACATACGATTAACAATCAAGAGCAGCATACCTGATGAAATTGCACTAACAATACGATTATTCCAACTTTATTTTTCGATACTTATCGAATAATGTCGTATTGTAAGTATTCACTGAAAGATTTCAGGGCGTACCCAAACGAAACAGAGCTGGTGCTGTATGTGGCGGAGTTTTTGTAGTAGCGTGTAAAGCAACTTTTCACCAGTCAGCACGCCAAGTGCAGTCACTGGAGAAAGTTCCGTTCTCCTTGTGTTAATTTATTTGTGACAGTTGTTTTGCGTGCTCGTCAAGTTTCATAACAGCACGCGGTCGAGAGGTTTCGCTTACTGTCCGGGAAAACTGTCACAGATACTCTTGAAATGTTATGTTGTAAAAACGACCTACAAGGATGCTATGGCGAAGAAGTGTTTGATTGGTTTTCCCGTTTCAAAAGTGGGGTAATGATCTAACTCGCTCTGGACGTCCTTTGACGGCAAGAACCAACTATTATGTCGAAACAATCGTCCTGGAAAATCAACGATGGATCATCGAAAAAGTTTTGGAGGAAGTTAAGAAAGATAAAAACGACAGAGGCGCTTACTGTCATCACAAAAGAGAATTTAAAAAAATGTTTTGAACACTGGACAAGTGCATTGACTGTAATGGAGAGTGATTTGAAGTTGATTAAAGGTTTTCGGTAAAAAAAAATAATGAAATCACTTTGTACAAACGTAGTCCAGTTTCTTTTGGGTATGCCCTCGTATAGTTCTTATCCAAATACTGTAACACATCACTAACTGTTGAACATTTAATTATATACTGCCAATTAATACACTCTCAGCCATGACAACAGTTTGACAGTCATATTTTTTTTTAGCTCAGCTACATGAAAAAACTTAAATTCGGTGAGGCCTTAATGATTTTTAGAAAATATCACATTTTTGTGACAATATTATTAATAAAAAAATATATATATATAATTTATTATTGGATCTAAAATTGAAAATGATGATTTTACGCCTAATAATTTTCAAACTAAAAACAGTAATTTACCTCCATTGGGACAGAAAGGTAAATATATAGTTTTCAATGATTTACTGTATCGAATTTGCAGTCGAAAACCAGTTAGAAATTTTGCACTGAAATAAAACTAGTATATACTTAATACAAATACGAAATTAATTGGGCGCAGACATCCATATCCCAACAGAGAACAGCCTGTAGCATTAAGATATATTGCCCTGTCGGCGACTGGACGTATTACTAACCACCCAATGTAATACATATGTTTATAATTGAGATGTAGCACATATAATGTTATATAGATTTGTCACGAGAGCAGTAGCAAACACGCTCTCATATAACATTCATTATTCGGCGACAAACTCAGGGCTGTTACGAACACTGATTCATATCAATTACGATCATTTTCGGTTCTGTGCGGAAATTGAACCAAACTTTTTTCTTGCTTTTTTTTTTTTAAGATTATACTTTGGAACAGTTATCTCTCTGGAACAGTTATCTCTCTGGAACAGTTATCTCTCTGGAACAACATCTGCCGGCCCATTTATATTAATTATGTTCTAAACTACTAAATGGTTTGATTGGCAATCAACGATTTGAAGAGTTTTCTGACTCAATAACACACACCTGCCGCTCCGACAAGGCTATTTTCATGAGTATCAGGTATTTTAAAGAAAATCATGTTTATCTTTAAGTATTTATTCGAAATGTTCTTATATGTTCACACATGTGCCAAAATTATTAACTTGTATACATTATTTTCTTAAATTGTTATCCGAAGGTTGAGTGCTTGCGAACTGTTTCCTAGCTGTTCCCCAGACCTAGTCGATTTGTAATACCTTTGGCTCATGTGAAAAAAATCTTCAGAAAGATTCCGTATGTCCAGATTGGCTCGAGTATAACTTTGAACATTAGTAATTTATTTTCTATTGAGAGATGGGATGTCCCCCCTATTCTATTGAGGATGATTGAAGTAGCCTGTACTGTTTTCCAAAACGTCTGTTTAGTTCTTGTCTTTTTAGCCTCGTATGTGCGTTCCTTGTCAGTCTTTTGTCGAGATGGAAGTCTAAATATTGTACTGTCTCGAATACAGGAAGAGGAATGGAATTAAAAAACACTGACGGACAGGACTTACGGCAAAGGGTGAAGGTAACGTGGGAACATTTTGCTTCATTAACTTTGATACGCAAAATCGAAGCACCAATATTCGATATCATGAAGGTATTTTGAAGGCCTGGGTGGGATGACAGGGCTCCTGTGTCATCTGCAAATGTTGCCAAGAAGGTATTGGGGGTAGAGGGGACATTAGCAGTGTATAGGTTATAGAGGATGGGACCCAGGACGCTGCCCTGAGGAACTCCTGCTTTAATGGAAGAATATTCTAAACCAAAGCGGACTTGGAAGAAGCGGTTTGAAAGGTAGGACTGTAGGATTAGGAAAAGGGTCTGTGGTAAATATACTTAGAGCTTGTGAAGCAAACCTGCGTGCCAGACCCTGTCAGAAGCTCAAGCTACGAGGGTGGTCTAAAAAGTTTCCGACCTAACAAACCTTTTATTTCACTAGCTTTTATTTATTTTATTATCATCTTCATGTTGAGGTCGGAAACTTTTCAGACCGCCTGTGTATGTCCAGAAAGGCAGCAGTGTAGTATTTTTTGGATTAAAGTGCTGAGGACATGTGATCAACAACGCGAAGGCCTTCTTGAGCAGTGGAATGTGGTTCAGAAAGATTAACCTATATTGCTTCCTATGTATCACATCTTTAATATATAACGGCTATGTGTTAGTGTCAGGTGTACATTATATATCTAGGGACTTCAGATTCAAATCCCGACCCTTTACCTATATTTTTGTTCCAAAAATAATTATATTGGGTTGGCAAGAAAGTGATTTCGGTTTGCACCAGTAGATAGCGTTATGTTTGTTTCGTTATTCTTTTGTCAATGTTAGAATTTTTTTTCTTTTGAGATTTGGTAGTCAATACCTTTAGGTTGCTACAGAAAGAAATTCCGTGCACTTTTGTTTACAATTGACAGTTTACGCTCAGTTTTAACATGGAGTGCAAAGATAAGCATTTTCGACACATTTTACTTTTTTATTTTCATGAAGGCAAGAAAGCGGTTGAGGCTCACAAAGAGATATGTCAAGGTTATGGTGTTGATTGTTTAACAGAACCCACGTGTCAGAATTGGTTTAAAAAATTTCTCTCTGGAGATTTTTCACTCAAAGATGGTCGACCTTCTGAAGATGATAATGACAAAATAAAAGCCATAATTGAATAGAACCGTCATATAACTGGGCGAGAGATTGCAAAACAGTCAAATGTATCGCACACAACAATTGAAAATCATATAAGACGTCTTGGACTTGTTAAGAAGCTCGATATTTGGGTTCCGCCACGACAATGCGAGGCCTCGCTCATCTTTAGCAACACGTACGAAACTATTGGAGCTTGGTTTAGGAAGTGATATCGCATCCACCATACAGCCCCGACCTTGCACCATCGGATTATCATATCGGAGTTTATAAAACTTCTTAAATGGTAAAAATTCCAGTAAAAACGATGACCTCAAATCGCACTTGGTTGGGTTTTTTACTGATAAGGACCAGAAGTTCTATGAGCGCGGGATCATGAAGTTACAAGAAATATGGCAAAAGGTCATCGAACAAAATGGAAGATATTTGACTGATATTTTTGTATAGGAATAATTAAGTTTTATTTCGCACTAAAAAAGCGAAATTACTTTCTTGCCAACCTATTAAAACCAATGTCATTTCAGGCAACAAGTAATTATCAATATATAGTTTTAATAATGACCATTTTGTGCTTGTTTGGTCTATTTCAGCTTTGACTCCACAAAGGCAAACGGAAACAATACCACAAGGTCGAGACCGCATGCAAACATGGGAGCAGGCAAGGATTAGCGTCCGGTTCCCACTGTATTTGTTTAGGACCCTGTTTGAGTCCGGGTCTGCCAGCAAATACGGCTACTATGTATTACTAGGTTATTACAAAACTTTTTGTACATAAAAACAGATAGTTTGTTTTATTTTTAAATACTCCTGCATCCTCGTGGGGTAACATACGAACCCTTGTTTAACACTCTCAATTAATTATTGTATTTCGTTTGTTAATAAATAGTTTTTTAATAGGACGTAAACGTCATCATAGAACGTGTTAGTAGTACTGGAGGTAGTAAATATTTCGCAGTCTGAACGGTCGTTATTGATTGTTATAAGTGCACTCACATAGCTAAGAATATTTTATTAATATGAATTCCAGTACGCCAATAGTCGCTCTATGCTATGGTAGGTACGCTACATATCACCATCTTAAAATGTAAGTCGAATTACAGATAAAATAACTTAGTTAATTCCGATCCATCATCCGACTCTACGATTAATCATTTATTCTTTATTTACAGACGAATTGTACATTTTCTTTTAATATACAAAAACAATATCCAGAGATATATCGTAAAAGTTGTCTTCAATTTCTTCAGCTTTACCCTCTGCCGCAAGTCTTGTCCGCTAGTTTCTTTTAATTCCATTCCTCTCCCTGTATCCGAGACAGTACGGTACTTAGGCTTCCATCTCGACAAACGGCTGACCTGGAACCCACACACCGGGCTAAAAAGGCAAGAACTAAACAGACCCATTGGACAACTGTACAGACTACTTCAAAGGACATCCCATCTCTCAATAGAAAATAAATTACTAATCTACAAAGTTATACTTAAGCCAATCTGGACATACGGAATAGAGCTATGGGGGACAGCAAAAAAGTCCTACATCAAGCGCATCCAATCCTTTCAGTCAAAGCCCTGAGAACAATAGTAAATGCCCCTTATTACGTCAGCAACAAAACCCTTCATAACGATCTTAATATACCCTACATTCTTGAACTCATCCCTTCCAAGTTTATGAAATTCCATAGTAACCTATCCAACCACCCTAATCCCCTAGCACAGTCATTGCACTGCACCATTCATCCCTATAATCTTCCTCGGAGACTAAAACGGCAGTGCCCTCGTAACCTGCTATGTCCTGAGCGTATGCGGCTCTCACGCTCTTGGCCAGCCTCCACTGGCTCGTATCCGGTGACGTGGCTGACGGAGGAGCGTGGGGGACTTCCCAAGACTCCACTTCCTCTTTCGCATGCGAGGGAGGTGGCAACCATGTGGTACAAATGAAAACCTTTATCACAATTACTTATTGCCCAATGAGGCAGATTGTAATTAAGTTGTTATTTTAACTACAATTCATAAAAACAGAATTTAATCTGAGCGTGAACAATAAAGAACTGGATTTTTCTCGAGTGTACATCAACTGGCATTCTTCATGAACACATCTACATATTAGTATGCAATATGACTGTTCGATCTTATTCGCTTTCTCGTTGTCATGGCGACTACTCGCGAGGAATGTTAATCACTTCCAGGATTAATAGCACAATCACACCGTTACAATACATCGATACATCGATACGAGTCAAGTATGAAATCGATCAACGCCACCACGATTCGATACAAACTTTACTCTGTTTTCAAAAATTAAAATTTTAATAAAATGTAAATGAGGGTGTATTCGAGAAGAGTACAAAATCGGTTTAAGCTGTCCCACGGCTAAAGCTGCTGATATTAAACACAAATATTGACGAAAATTATCAACTTTGAAAGAATAATACTTAGCGGCTCTCCCCAACTTTTAACAGACTTAAAAAACGTCAAGGACTTAAATTATTACAAAACAGCACAAAATCGGAATTTAATCTTTCAACTTAACAAAGTTTCACGGTCTTATATAATCCCAAAAGCATTTTTAAAAATTTTCTTTTTTTGTCGCCAAGACTAATCGTATTACACTTCATCAGCCTGTTTTTTACTGTTTTATTTTCTGAGGCTATATTTTCAATCAGGTACCAGTTAAGTCCTTTCTCTGCACGTATGTATGCTTTATCATAGCAGCTGAAAAAATACTCAAGCGACATAAGTAGACTTTATGATATAGCTGTATATGATATATACAGTATATATATACGGTATATGGTTCATAGATAATAACAAGAGGTGTGTAAACAGAACCATGAAAGCTCGGTATCGTTTACGCTTTCTTGAACCACAGCTCAAAATCTATTTGATAAGATTTGAAAAATAAGTTTGTTTCATTTTGAATGTCGTTTTTTTTACATTAAATTCAAACAGATAAATTTTTAATAAGTTTTTGTTTTTAATCAATGATGTAATTACCCTCGTTATCAGCAACCTTTTGCTATCTAGTGTGCAAATTTTCAATGCCGAATCGATCAAAATCAATTGGTATTTGTGCTAAATATCTAGAGATGGCATTTTGGACATCATCTAAATTTTGAAGTTTTTTCCCACTTATAATGTAGCGATCGGAATAAATGGAAATCCGATATCGGCGAGTATGGTCGTTGAGGCAATACCTCCCACCATAATTCATTAATTTTTTCCAGGGCTCTTGCGGAAAAAATAGGCGCAGTGGGGTCTTGCATTATCGTGTTGCAGAATAACGCCTTTTTTTTGTTGACAATCGCTGGGCAATTTTCAATTAAAGATTGATTTACTCGATCCAATTGTTCACTGTCAAGATCTGCATTCACAGTTTTGTCAGGTATCAGCGATGAACGACCCCGCTAATACTCCACCAAACACACAAAAGTGCCTTTTTGGAGTGCAAACCTGGCTTAGCTGTACTTCGTGCCGATTCATGCGGAGAGAGAATTTTGGATTATCATAGAGAACCCATTTTTTATCCCCAGCCTCACCCACCATACTCGCCCGATATTACGCCATCGGATTTCCATTAATTCCGATCTCTAAACATTTTAAAATTCGGGTGATGTCCAAAATGCCATCTCTAGATAGTTAGCACAAAAACCAATTGATTTTGATCGATTCGGCATTGAAAATTTGCATACTAGATGGCAAAAGGTTGCTGATAACGAGGGTAATTACATCACTGATTAAAAACAAAAACTAGTAAAAAATTTATTTTTTGACTTAAATGTAAAAAAAACAAAACATTACTTTCCTGTCCCCCTATTATTTTCAAATTTAACTTAATTGTATTTTGACATGTATTGCATTTCTTTACATATTTTTAAATATTTCTTTTGAGGGATCATACTTTTTTTTAATTATATTACAAAAAATGATAATCTGTGCGTTGGATTCTTGGAACAGGTGGACTTATTTACTTGGATTATTAGACAGAGAATCGTTCAGTTTTGGAGAAATGAGAATTTTAACAGGAAGAAGTAGAGAAACACAAATTGATAGAGGCGCTGACTGGCATCACAAAAGAGAAATTTAAAAAATGTTTTGATCACTTTGTACAAACGTAGTCCAGTTTCTTTTTGGTATGCCCTCGTATAGTTCTTATGCAAATACTGTAACACATCACTAACTGTTGAACATTTAATTACATACTGCCAATTAATACACTCTCAGCCATAATAACAGTTTGACATTTGAGTTTGATATTTTTTTTTAGCTCAGCTACATGGAAAAACTTAAATTCGTGGTAAGGCCTTAATGATTTTTAGAAAATATCACATTTTTGTGACAATATAATTAATAAAAAACAATATTTATAATTTATTGGAGAAATGAGAATTTTAACAGTTCGGATTCTTGATGCTATTGGTTTAAATAGAATGAGAATCCTTTAACTTCACACTAACAATTTCTACTCATATATTCCCTAAATTCAAGTTGTAATTTTATGCAACGAACGCGAGGTAAACAATACTTAAACTTCTGGCGATAACAAGAGACCTAGTTGCCAACTACAGCCGTGAATTAAACTGCTGCGAAAATTGTAATATAATTTTCGGACGAAACATTTAATGATGACGCTGGGATTTTATAGTTTTCGTGCTGTAATAAACCAGTTTCGACTGTCTTTAAAATAAAAAAATGTAAAGGAACCGGAAATTATATATATGGTTAATATATTTTCGTCATATTAGACTAAATCGATATTTAAGCGTTAACAAATAAGCCTCACGTGGGAAATATGCATAATAGTTTTTAAAACAGTAATCAATCGTTGACATGCTAATTAAAAACGCATTAAAATCTTAATATAATAATACAGATTCACTAACCTCCCACTGCTTTTGGTGAACAGTTCCATTCTGAAGTGACTAGCACGATAAATATCCAAAATTCCGAGTTAATTATTATCAGGATGTAAAACACATTACTGTAACTGTGATTTAATAACACATTACAATATATCGGCCCGTAATTAAGCTTATTTCTCAAATAAAAGTACATAAAACTAATAACATCCATCTCGCACGATGTAGAATTTGGAACTAGCGAACACCTTGGCCGGGGGTACAAAGATCAAATCCACGAACCTGTACGAACATGTAGCCCAGCTGTTTCCGATACTACGCAATACTTCACAAATTGTTTAAAATTTCTCAGTAATATTGTTATTATTATTTATTAGTTTAATATTTAATTAATAAATACATTAATTAACCCTAAAACAGGGCCTATTTGAAAGAAGACTATCTTGACCTATGCTTGCTATTTCAACCAGTAGTTACAAGATATGAGTTTATTCACATCATATATTTCTTTTAAACATTTTTTTTTTTTATCCTAAGGTTTGAAAATGTTTTAGTGTAGTGTTTATAAAATTTTGATCACTGGACTTAGAGTAATTTCATTTCGGTTTTCACACATGTGAAATTAAATACACACATATCAAATATTTTAATTACAAATAAATTCCAGTTCTAGCAATAACTAACAATCTCGTACAAACTAAGTTTGCTTAAATACGTTGAATTCAATGAATCCCCCCTACCGGTAAGTATTAAAAGCCCAGATAGAAATTAGTATTTTTTTCATTTCAATATCTGTTAAGACACATTTCCGTTTAGATAAATCAAAAGCGCTGTTCTTTTTCTATCACAAAAAAAAGTTAAAATAATTTCAGAAAAGTATAAACCATTTAGGAGTTCGGGTCTGTCAGCAAATACGGCAGCTATATATTACTAGGTTATTACAAAACTTTTTGTACATAAAACAGATAGTTTTTTTTTTTTTTAATACTCCTGCATCCTCGTGGGGCAACATACGAATCCTGGTTTAACACTCACAATTAATTATTTCCTTTTGTTGGTTTGTAAATTGTTTTTTTCATAGGACGTAAACGTCATCATAGAACTTGTTAGTAGTACTGGAGGCAGTACATATTTCGCAGTCTGAACGGTCGTTATTGATTGTTTATGGTGCACTCACGTAGCTAAGAATAACATTACATCAGGTGCTATTATAGAATATACAGCCTAGAAAACATAAATTATATCGGTTATCCTGAAGCGAACGGTATTATTACATTCTCTTTAAAAGGAAGTTGGGGCATAACGATCTGATTCCCTATATAAAATCCTGGGTGCTCTTAAATCGTTAAAGGAGTTTCTAGGCTAATTTGCCTGTACATTCTAGGCAAAGGAGTCTGCAGTAAACACTAAAAGTGTAGTCAGTCATTCCTACTCCATCCAATCTTCTTAAATGAAGCCTATCTTCTCTCGGCTAATGTGACTCAGCTCCTCGTTTCTCCAGCCATCGCGTCCAGGTCTGCATTCCAAGTAACCGCCTGTATATTGGAGCAAGTCTGTGCGAGTGCGACTTTAAAAAACAATTTCACACAAGTCAGCAAAAGTCGGGCCATTGGATAAAATGAATAAGTAAAAAAAAAGCCTTTTTTTCATAACTCCATTATTTATCAATATTTTTACAATTTACAACTTTCTCCTCTTACGGCATGCGCAGATGCATTCGAAGGAGGGTAGAATTACAACAACAATTTCTTTCGGAAGTTAAAAGGTCAAAATACATATATGCAAGACTAGGTGATGGGGCTCACATTCTGTTTACAATGTGAGAAACTAAAAACTAAAACCTAAAACTAGAACCTAAGACTTAAGCGTTCCTGGCACGACTTGCCATCGATGGGGGAACGGAGCGGGGGTTACCGTGTTAAACACAGGATTTGTCAAGTATTGTAGGGAGTCGAAAAATTTGATATGTCTACGTTGAATGAATTCGTCCACAGTAGGCAAATCACAGACCTCGTGAAGCTCACTGCTGCTCCACTGCTCGAATGAAGTATGTCTGACCACTTTCATAAGTATACCGTTTTTGGAATTTTTGGAGTCGCCGAGCTGTCGTATACGTCACATGACGAAAAAGCGGTGCACCGTACAGCAGAGCAGGCCTGAGTACACTCTTATAGATCATGAGCTTTAGGCGCAAAGATAGATTGGGGGAAGTCAATTAATGCGTAAGCCGGTATGACTTCGTGCGAGTTTTCTTCAACTTCTTCGTAAAATGGTTCCTAAAACGGAGGTGTCTGTCCATTTTAATCCCCAGATATACTAGGTTGTTGTCTGGTGAGTTTTGTTGCGTTCCTACTATGTAACTAGTAGGCAGCGGACTTTGTCCCTTTTGGAAAGAGAAAATTACGCAGTCAGTCTTACCCGCGTTTACAGAGATATTGAGTCTCCCCAATATCTCACTGATCCGGTTACAGGCTACTTCAGCCTGTTTAAGAGCTACTTGGCGCTCATGCTGCTACTGTACACCGCTATGTCATCTGCGAAAGCAGTAAGTGTTGTTGTGTTTTTATTTTAAGCCAATTTTCAGTCCTCAGTATACCCTGTTTTTAACTCTACCTAACCTAACTGAAAGGGCCTAGGCTAAGGTAAGCGCTCTTTCCAGACGGTACAAGAAAAGTCGCAGAGGAACCGACGGTTGTTTAATCTTTAGATCTACCACTAACACCTGAAGTATGTACAAGGTAATGAGGGTCAGGTACCATTATAGAAATAGACTATGTAAGCCATCAAATGATCACTAGTTTTAATTCATGATTTATATACATCAACTTTTATATAGGGCTCACCTGAAGAATGATTTTTGCTAATACTAACCTAAACCTAACTCTAACTGAACTAACTTAAACTAGTTTTCCCGGACGTCCTGTTGCCATCGATACGGAAATGGTGGTGGGGCCATAGTGTTAAACACTGGGTTTGTCAGGTTCTGCAACGATTGATATGTCTCCAGTGGATGATTTCACCTATCGACGACACAACGAGCACGGGTGCGTTCTTTAACCTCTGGAGAGAGGTATAGAACACTTTCAGGTGATCCAGAATCTTCTCTTTGTGGGACTGTTTGTTGACGCTGTCAGGTATCCCATACTGGTACATGCATGGTACAGGTCTTCGAGTCGGGCAATCCCTGTCTTCGGCAGCTGCTTCGGCAAACAGTTTGCACCCCGTTGTGCTTTGGTGTTACCTAAACCTAGTTACCTAGCTTTGGTGTTTCCCTGCCACTGGTGAAGAATCTTCTTGAGCTGCTTCGGGGAGACAAACATGTAGTTTTGTTTTGTCTCCAGCTGCTGAGGTTCGTGGTAGTTACCTGTCCTAGTAGCGTTGTCTGTGGTGTAGTGTACTTCCGCTGTGTAAAGGATGTTGCCGTTATGAAGACCAACGCCTCCTTGCTAGTGGTCTTAAGGAGCTTCCAAAACTTCCGGTGAGAACACTAACATTGCGAAACTAGTTCTCCGAGGATTAACTTAGGGGTCACACTGTGGCCTGCCTACGCGAGAGTTTGCTCAAAGAGAATATTGAAGGAGAAAGGCCAGGGTTCAAGTCTCGATCATGCTTGCCAGTAATTTTTTCTTTTGCTGTTAATTATTAATAATTACAAACATTTCTAACGATTTAAATTATTTATAAATTAAGATGAGTATAGCCCTCAAAGAGACTGATCCTAGTTTGCCCCGGAAGTCCTGACATGGTCCACGGATGTGAAATACAGCGGCTGGCGGGCGAGCATCGATAAAACATAAATCCACTTCTCCAATATGGGGATAGCATGGCTAGGTGAATTATCGGTCCTCCTTTCAATATCCCATAGGAAGGCCTTCTCCAACTCCCGGTGTCAGAGGAACCCAGGTTGTTGGGCACGTCATTGTTGACCAACAATGTGAATATTCATGCAAATGTTAATTTAATGAATCTATTAATGTACATGACATAATAAATGATCCCTTACACATAAAAAAAAAAAATGTTGTCCGTCCAACCGTTCGTCGAACTGAACAATGCCCAGGCGATGTTCCTCATCCTGGCGGGTCTCAAGTTTTGGAATAAATTACAAGCGTGTGCCAAATATTTAAACCACATTATTTCCAAAGGTCAGATTCTCTAATACATTTTACAAACCCTAACATTTGAGGATAAAGACATAAAATATAATTATACCAGTGACGAGTACGAAAAACATTTGACACTGCGCCCTACGAGCCAGCAAAAAAATATTGTTTAGTTTTTTGTTCTGCGGGCTCATTAAAGCTCATCATACCTCAATCAAATTTTTTTTTTTTATTTTACAAAAATAAAAATTCCGAGCCTTTTTAACTCAGCACAGAGTATTTAAAAAGTTACATATATTTTTTTTTTAATCTAGATTCAGCAGGAGAGCCAAATTCTGTCATCTATGTCTAGTATTCCACTTCCGAATCTAGCCATCTTAGACGAGCTTAACAGCATTTGGGAAAAAAAAAAAGCCAAAAAAAGTTTCACTTACTTAAACTGGCCCCACAACCATAGTTTTTTCTGGCGGGGGTTTTATGGCGCTTATAAAATATTAAATAAATTATACTTTAATCAAAATTATCTATTGCCCAAGTTGGACATATTGTGATTTTACATTTTTGAAAAGAAAGTTCTAAACTTGATGCCAATTCGAAATATTTCAACTTTTTGAGAAAATCATCCAGCGAACAAAGCATTAACCAATAACGTTTTAAAGTCAAAACTTTTTACCATCAATTTTTTGTAGCTACGATTTCAAGACCCGTGGGAGCCTTGACATTACACTCAACCGCTAACCATATTATTCAAAAAAAAAAAAATAAATGTGAGCGTAGCTATAAGTTATCTAAATAAGTTAAAGCAATATCCCGTTGAACACCAGACAAGAAGTGTCAATATTTACAACTGAAGTAAGCAATGTAAAGAGAAGACTTTAATTACAGTGAGTAAGCTTCGAAGTTTCTCCGGTGGACTAATCTACAAAACTAACATTGAACTTCCATTTTAGTTCGGCTGTGGTAACGAGGTAAGTTTTCTACCAATATCTTGCTCTAACTGGACTCAATGATCACCAAATATTTATCAACAAATTAATGATGAATTAAAAACCGTTCTATCGATAATCTGACCCAGTTGATCCCGATTGATAAAATGTAAGGCAAACATGAGAGGAAAACAAATCGTGTTTGTGCGCGTAAAATTGACGTTATTCAGGCTTAGAACAGGTTACTCAATGTGTGTAAGACGTTCAAATGTGATAATAATATTAAATAGGCTATAAAATTTATATCGAAAACCAGAGGAAATTCGATTTCACCTTAAATTTTCAAAATAAAACTCCGCTATATTTCATTTATTGCAATTAATTATATTTTATTTCTAACTTATAAACACGAAGGACATCCCATCTCTCAATAGAAAATAAACTACTTATTTGCAAAGTTATACTTAAGCCAATCTGGACATACGGAATAGAGCTATGGGGGACAGCAAAAAAGTCGAACATCAAGCGTATCCAATCCTTTGAAACAAAAGTCCTGAGAACAATAGTAAATGCCCCTTATAACGCCAGCAACAAAATCTTTCATAACGATCTTAATATACCCTACATTCTAGAACTCATCCCTTCCAAGTTCATGAATTTCCATAGTAACCTATCCAACTACCCTAATCCTATAGCACAGTCATTGCACTGCACCACTCATCCTTATAATCCTCCTCGGAGACTGAAACGGCAGTGGCCTCGTGACCTGCTATAAACAAGTGACAGTGGGAGTCCTAGCAATGGCTAGTTTCTCTAATCATGTCCTGAGCGTCTGTGGCTCTCGCGCTCTTGGTCAGCCTCCACTGGCTCTTATCCAGTGACGCGGCTGACAGAGGAGCGTAGGGGACTTCCCAAGACTCCGCTTCGCACGCGAGAGAGGGAAAAGCATGTAGACTTGGGGACCTACGGGATGTTTGTAAATACTGTATGAATGAACGAGTGAATGAAAATTGTATATGAGATCATTTATCACAATTACTTATAGCCCAATCAGGCAGATTGTAATTTTATCTTAATAAAAATTGTTAACAAGTAAAAAACGTATAAATACTATTTATATGTAGTAAACTTTTATTGAATTAGGCATATTTAAGTAGGCATCAGGTATCTATTCGGAGGTGTAATTTTTGTTTAAGCTTCTGAGAATGACAATTTATTATTGCGAAAGGACAATAAAAATAACATTCTGCGAAGAGAAATATATAAAATAAATAAAACTTTCAACATCGTATGGGCAACATATGGCTCTATCTTCAATGAGAGGGGGGGGTCGAAGCACGGAATTCCCAGCTCTGAGTCACATTCCGTCGATACTGGGCACACTTTCATTCTCAGTTTCTAACCCTTATCAGTACTATTTTCATAATAATAATAATAATATGTGGGCATTAAGGTAATAATATTATATTATTGATTTATAACTATGACTAGTGCCCCTATCACCGAATATGACAAAATGGCGTGTCTGAAGGCAGATGGGATCCAGTGATTACTCGCCTCTATTATTGTCTAAGCTAAGTTTGAAGATAGTTTATTGTTATTAATTTAGATCACTCTATCCCAACGTCTCCTCAGTCCTGAAAGTTAACAGGTAAGTCAGGTGTAGACAGTGTTTCCATCAGTGGATTTGGATCTCCGTGCTGTTTATAACCTAAGGAAATTTAGAACTTTCGATTGAAAAATCTTTATAGTTTTGGTGTGAGTCGTCTTACCGCATCCGTAAATCTAGGCTACATATGTATAATTGGTTCTCAATTATATTCGTGGACAATTATTAGAAATACGAAATTCATATTCAACTTTCACTTCCTTTGAATTCTATATGAAATTCAATTATCTTGTTCACTTGTTTCACCCTTGGTCACAATGTTCAGCCCGAGCAAGAGAGCGCAAAAGAAACTCATGGATTTACAACCGTAAAATAGGGTCATTGAGCACAAAATATTTTAAGCGAAAAATACCACTTATATAATGTATAAGTAATAGTCCTTCTGATTCTAGTAAATAACCCTAATTGAATGATTAACCTTTAAAATTGAATATACAGTTGTATATGAATATGTTCAGATTTAAATATATGTGTAGGATACCTCAATTTTCCCTGGGTTTCAAAGGAGTGAACAACTCACCTGCAACACACATAAAAAAAATACAATTAGTACTCATAAAAAAGAAATATAATTTAGTTTTACAAAAATAATAAGCTTACATAATAACATACATTTTAATTTCTGGTAGGGCTCATGAAATTGTGGACCTAACTGTTTCACGATACAAAAGTTCTGAGTTTCTGGTTTGACAATGAATTTATTTATTTCAGTAAAACGAATACCTAAAAATGATAAATAAAATATCTATTTAAAATTATAATAATTTAAAAAAATCCTCGGCATACAACTGTAAGGGGCGACAGATAGTTGATACCGTAGTTAGGTAGGTGGCGCTGAGGTCTAGGGACATCAATACTACGCACGTTAACCTCTCAAACTTATTTCGTTAGGGTTTTTTTGTTATTCGGATTTGCTACGTCGTAGTTCAAGTAGCTCCTCATTAATCCTCACGAGGCTGAGATATCCCTGACTAAAGAATAATTTCTTGGGTGACCCGCAGATCATAAGCTTCGAAAGTATATTGAACACCGCGGACTAACCAGGCGAATCTATTTACAAATTATTTTTGAATTTCCTAAAGCGTCGCTACATTATATACAGGTTTTGTTATTTTATAAAAATTATATAATGGATAAAGAAGTATAATGATACACATTATACGTGACTGGACTAAACTGACTAATAAAGGTGATGGGGCTCACCTTTTTGATCAACCTTACATACTAATTCCTAACCTAATTTATCCCCGACAGTCTGTTGCCATCGATGCGGGAGGGGTGGGTGGGTCATAGCGTTAAACAACTGGGTTCGTCAGGTGCTGTAACGAGTCAAAGAACTTAATGTGTCTCCGGCGGATCAACTCACCCACCGACTGCACACCAAGCAACGGGTGCACGTCAGCGTTCTTCAACCTCTCGAGAGAGGTATGTCGGACCACTTTTCTCATGATCCCATTCTGGAAATGTTGGAGACATTTGGCTGTATTGTCAGTCCAAGTGGGTAAATAGCGGGGCACCGTACAGCAGAACTGGCCGGAGGAAATGAGTAGAGAAATGGAGATGCCTATCCATTTTTATACCCAGATAGTCCATTGAGAAAGCTGGTGAGTTCTCTTGCCCTCCTATACCATACGATTTTGGCAAGGATTTTTTCCCCTTTAGGAAGGAGAAGATTACGCAGTCGGTCTTCCCGGCGTTTACACTGATGTTTAACATGCCCAGTCTGTCACTGATTACGTTACCAACTGACTCGGCCTGTGTAAGAGCTCCTGTTGTAAACCGAATTAAGTCAATAGAAATTATTGATAATTTATAAACCAAGACTAGTATTTCTGCTCTACCATAGTTAGCATCTTCCATATCTGGATTATCTTTGGCCAAATTATCACGAAGTCTGTACGTAACATAGCTTATGGGCACAAAGGCAGACAGGGTGTACCCTTAATATCACTTACCGAGAGCTAGGCTTGCAAATGTTACAAAATCGTATAGAGATAAAACATACTTTTATATATATATATACACATATATATGGTTATTATATTGACAATTTAGTCCCCACTAATTTTTTTTTCAATTTTTCTATGGCTAATAAATCTTGATGATATTAGTCAAACAAAGATTTTTTTTTTTTAAAGTTTTACAAATACTTTTAATCTAAAATATCGAATATCAATTATTGAGAGTATTAAAGAAACTACCAACAAAAATATTTTCGTGGCTGATTAGATTCTTCGGCAGAATCGCTGATGAAATAAATAAAGGGAACTAGAAAAAGTGAGATCTCCCAAGTGAAGCTGAACTTGAACCGTTGCCGCAGAAGGCACGAGCAGAACTGCAGTTTTCTTGTTGCATCACCAGGAACAGACCAGCGACCATGCCGCTCTATATAGACAGTCCGCAACTTTCTTGTATAGTTTTTTTTTTTTTAACTTTCCTGCAAGTAATTCGATCTGCTGACAAGTGAAAGTACATCCGTAAGAAGGTACTCTTCAAAACACGAGGGAACATTTCCAACAGGACTTTAAAATCTCGTCAAAGTATATGCAGTCATGGCACAGTGCTGTCTTACGAGTAATGAGATGACGAAGTAACAATTTCTCTAAATCATGAAGGTATATAACACCAGCTATTATACAGGATTAGTCCATGTATATTGTTTTTGTTTTTTTACAATTTATTTATCATAATATTTTTAGTTAGTTGTGATTATAAATAAATACAATTTTTTATTTATAAAACAGCTTTATTGTCTTTCCACGGCTGATAATCTTTATTGAAATACGCTTTCGACAGCTCTCAAATTAGTATATTATTTATTAATTTAACAAGTATAATTTTTTTACTGTGCAGTAAAGTACACTATTTAATATACTATAGTATTATACTATTGGTTTAGATGAGTTATATACCCCAGTTATATAATGCTCATTATATCTTACATTTTTTGTATAAACGTGCACCTCAGTTGAGACTTATGGTCCTCTTGTTTTTAGTAAGTAACCATTTCTTCCCCAAAATAACCTTTTCTTTCCAACTTAGGGTCAAGACACCCTCACATGTGTCTCAAGCATTCACTGAAGTATGTTGTAACGCTGTAACTGATTAATATTTGTATATATACCAGTGTATTGATTGTTATTCATAATAAAGTTTTTTAAAAAAGAGGTAACTGACAATGACAGCTTAGAGCTGTCGAAAGCGCTATTTTAGAAAGATGAAATTATCAGCTGTGGAAAGACAATAAATCGGTTTTAAAATCCACAGTCTGGCAGTAATTTTTTATTTATTAATCTTTTATAGATTGCCGAAGTATAACTTTGTTTTAAAGTTGGCTGAAAATTGAATTTAGTACTGTAGGTACACAGTGGTATGTGTTTTCTCTACATAATCAAGAAAAACGTAATGCAAAAACATAAAGATTCCTGACAGATAATTATTCTGTTAGATTTAAGATATTAGCTAGAAAATGCCAATTAAATTAAAGCTCTCAACTAATTAACTCATTTTTCTACAGCACCCTGACCATTCACGGAGTTTCATCGCACAAACTTTATAACCGGGAAATTCAAGCGAGAATTCAGTTTATAAAAGTGGCAGGAATATAATATAATCAAGTCACGCTTATAATTATTCCAGAAAAAAAAACCTGTTTGCATCTACGTATTAGTGACGCTTACGAAGGATTAATTATAAATCGTTCAAGGATTTCCTCTACAGTGCCCACTCATCGATTCGGAATCCAAAGAACCTTTCCAAGAACCATTTCAGTGACTGAGCACATCGAACCAATGGGGTGGGTAACTTGCGAATGAGGAAGTTGGGAACTCAACATCCTCAAAGACTAAATGCGCACTATGGAATCTGAGGTCGGCCCACGCAGAAAGGCGAAAATAGCTTTTCTCAGACGAAATATCTCAAGGCTTCGTTCCATCAAGGAGAACAGTTTACTCGCCTCTGATTCAGGTGTCAAAATTCTAAAAGTGGTGTTATAACAAACTTTTGAGTCCGGCTGTTCTAAAGAGAGAGTTAGTGGGCGGAGAGTGGGAGACTGGGGCATCTCAAGGACTTGACTGTACAAGTGACTTAGGTCTGTACTTCATCACTTTTTAAGCATGAGTACACTTCCCTCTCCCCTTAACCCCCCTATTCGAATATTTTTTTAAAATGAAATATATACAATCATATAATATAAAATGAGCTGTTAATGGCTCCTTGTACTGCAACTATTGTTTTTAAGCAGTTATTATTAATCTGACATCTGTCTTTTTATTATTAAAAATTATATGAAGTAAACCAGGTTATGGTGCTCAACTTAGGACTATATAAGGGACTTACAAACTATAAAACTGTTTGTTTGTAAGTTTAGTTTTTAGTTTTTCCCTAAAACTAAGGCCCGAAGGTGAGCCCCATTACCTAGTCCAGGTTCTATGTTTTTGTAATTTTAACTATAAAACGAAAAATGTTTGTAACTCTACCCTCCTTCAAATGCATGTTATGCTATGCAGGAAAAGGAGCCATAAATGACTTCATGCTATTGTTCATTTGTTTGTAAACAAAATTTAAATAAAGGGGTTTTGAAATAAAAAAAAAAATAATACTAAAAACTGATCTTAAGTTAAATAATCTTTGCAGAGGAGAATCTTTTAAAAGAAAAGAAAGAAAAGCTCAATATACAAATATTAAGAGTTACGTTACTACACACTGGGTGGAATGTCAAGGGACGGGTGGTGTCTGGGGCTAAAGCTGAGGCATATATGTATAAGAAAAGGATAAGATTCTGGGAAGTAGGGAGGTCTTGGAGGGATGAGGTTGCTTACTTACAAATAACAGGAACCATCAGTGACTTCCATGAAGTCACCAGGCAGGTATACAGTTCTGCTCAAGAATTATGCCTACTTTTAGCATTATATATAATATTAGCATTATAATATTCTAAGCATTATAAAACTTTAGATACTAAAATAAAACTAGAGCGTTCCTGCCTCGACCGCCTGATACCGTCGATGGGGAAATCGTGTTAAACATGAGGTTTGTTAGATATTGCTGCGAATAAAAGAATTTGATGTGAATATGGGGAATGAATTCATTCGTCAAGAGATGGTAGTACACTAAGGTGAATTTTCTATTATTGTTATAAATCTATTTTGTATTCTCTGCAGTTTAAGGTACACTATAGTCCAGCATAGAGCTCTGAAAATCATTTTGTACATTGTTGCTTTGTAATTTTGTTTTAATAGAATTTAGGTAAGGTGTACAGGTTAAACCTTCATCAAAAATTTCGCCCAGGCTTTTAGCAGTCTGGGACTATTCAACTTCAGTGTAATAATTTAATTCCAATATTAATTCGTTTGATTAATAGGGAACAGTTTAAACAGTAAACGCGAACACGATCAAAAGCATGTTTCAAACCTGGATTTATGTAACAGTTACAAAACCTGCAACTAGGGACGATTTGATACGAGTAATGTATCGATACAAAGCACTTTTTGGCATCGATAATATTTATTCGATACCAAGTAGGTATCAATTTTAAGGCTCAAAATACCTAAGAATATTTACAATTACAAAAACAGCTGTAGCCTGTATGAGGTATAAGAGTCGAAAGCGAGTTTTTTAGTTATAGATTTGGTTGTACTTGTTTCAAAAATTAATAAAGCTAGAAGTTTGTTTTCAAGTTTTTGCAGTAGTTTTTAAGTATAAGTATTTTACGTATGTTTTAGTTTTAAATACAATTGTAGTAGGTTTTAAGTGTACGATTTTTTCATATTTCATCAAACCTATTATTATACTTTTTCCTTTCGACATAACGAGTGAAAAATTAAAACAGATGTATTATGTTTTTTTGTTTGTAAAACTTTGAAACCATTTACTACCTGTTAGGTTTGACTCCTACACATGTGTTGAGACACATCTCGTATTGGTATAACTTTTAAGGTCACATTAATGAAAAGATACAAGTACGTATCGATACTTTCAAACGATGCCGCAATCAAGTAAGAGTATCGATACCTTGTAGTATCGAATCATCCCTAGCGACTGAGAACCGGCTAAAAATATTAGGCTAAAAAAAAAAAAAAAAATTGCTTATGTTCGATTCCTATCCAACATTATTTTCTTCAACAAAAACTATAGCATAGGCCATTTTTTTGACCAAACTTAAAATTAAACCAAAACCAGAAGTATATGTTCAAACTTTAAAAACTAAAAACTGGAATACCGAAAAATTAACTAATTAAATTAAACTGAATTAAAGGCAATATTTATAGATTAAAACTAAACTTTATTCTGCTACATTGTCCTCTAAAAAAAACACAAGAAACATAATAGGAATGTAAACACATAACATTGAACAGATTTGATAAGGTTATGAAAAATACTATGTACAAATATACAATACGATGTGCTTTGGCAATGTGCATATGAGATTACTACAAAGATTCAACAGCAATAAATTGAACCAAAAAAAAATGGGTAGACATGAAAAATATAAATAAACAATAAATAGTAACGATAAGCGTGAGAATAACAAGGTCGATAATCACTTGTTCGAAAAACAAATGCTAGCAATGTCATTATTACCAACAAAAAAATTATAGTACCTACTTATTAATATCACAAACAAATTACCACATGTATAAAGATAGAAATTCATAATTTGAATTCATTACAATATTTTGAGAATATATTGCTAATAATCATAGTATATTATTTGTTGAACTAGCTCGTAGAACTTAGTTATAAATATAAAATATTAAAGAACTAAAATATAACCTTAGTTTGTGTTTGTTTCACTAAAACAAAAATAAGTGGTTTAATTTAGTCATTTATTAATTAATATTATCGCACTATTTGCTTCTCCTAGCATTCAAAACAATAACATTGAAGGATTTATTTAAAACCTGGATTAATGTACAGTTTAAAAGAAATTAATATGTAGTAATATATATGTTGTATATATATAATTATTGTAATATCATCATTTATTGTTTGTGATATAAAATTATTTTCATTTTGCAAAAAGGTTTTTATTGTATTGCGTATTGCTCTATTATTGATCTTTATTTTGTAGTGTAATTTTTTGTGACTGTTTATTGTAATAGAATAAAGAGGTTGTTATTGTCAATTACCATGGCTTGTTAATCCCTGGGTATTTTGAAATTACTTTGATGATTGTAAGGCAATTTGATCTGGTATTTTCCTTCTTTTTATAACTTCCCTTAAGTAATATGTTGTAGATTTAAATTAGTATGGTTAACATTTTACTGTAGACAAATCCCTCTTTATGATGTTTCTTGTTTTATTTATTACGCTTTGCTGAATCCCACTGATGAGTAATGAGATGTTCTTTTGCCCTTAATTCTATATTTGAATTCAGAGAGGCTTTTGAAGATGGTTTTTTTGACTTTTATAAAATCCAGCCTGCCAATTGTGGTCAATCGGTATGAACTGTATGGATCCAAACAGGAAAATGTCCTTTATCCTTGAAATGGATCTCATCTGCACTTGGTAATTGGTGGCTTTCGGCTATTAAGCTATTAAACCATAAAAGTTTTATAGTCGAAAACCACTGAGGTACAATCTCCTTCAGTGCGCCGAAATCACCCAAGTGTGGGTCTGTTTTTTTTTTTAAATTTTTTGAATTGAGCAACCAAGCCTTGTCAAATATCGAATCCCTATGTCAGTAAGATCTGCTGCTGTTACTCACACAATGCGAATTTACAAAAGCAGATCTCAGTGTCAATAGAACTTGATAATTGACGAAACCTGCCCGCTGAATTGACTTAAAGCGGCTAAATTTAGAATTATCAATCCGCAATGTGATCTTATAGTTGTGAGAAATAGTTTAAGGAACACATCGCTAACTTTTGTGAACTTTATTCAAAGCTGTTATCAAGCCGAGGGGACTCGATATGTTGATCGCCATTGCATAAGGTGTAGCTAGTTGCTAAAGACAACGTTACCGTAGTAATAATTAAACTATTTTATTAGGCTATATGCATATAATGCTGCACTATTGAGGTGTTGCTGCGATTACTTAGCAGGTGGCAGCACTTTTAAAAATAGATGCAGTTTCTGGTACATCAGAACTAGTTCTGACAACATCAGCCGATTAGCCGAGAAAATTTAATAATGTATTTACAATCCTCATTCTCAAATAATCATGGCTATTTACTTTTAACAATAAACTGTAATTGTTGTTTCTTTTAAAAAGGCCTTAAAGATCACTAGAATATTATTACTTTCGGTTCTTTTATTGTTTTTGTTTTTCCTTTCCTTCCATTTCTCCCTCATTATCTCTACGTGCTTTTGTTTTCTTTCTTCTGTCCACGCGACTCCCTTTTTCGATTTTTCCTTTCCCACAAGAACCTTGATTTCCTTCAGTCTTTTCCTAAATCTTTCTCCGTCCTGACAATCCTGGTCCGTTATTCCTAGTCTTTCAGTTTATTCCTTCATCTGCTTGGCATATCAACTTGAGCTTTTTTATCCTCAGATTTTCTGGAATATTTTCTTGTTTAGTCTTTCCGGGGCCATTCTTACCATATGTCCGTGGAATTTCAGTCTCCTGATCCTTATGTACATTTCTAGGCCTTTTGTGTCTTTGTAGATTTCTTGGTTGGACCTCAGTCTGTATCCTTCTTGTGTCTTTTTGGGGCCATAGATCCTTCTTAGGATTCTTCGTTCTATTCTTACCGATTTAACAACTGTGTTGTAGTGGCTTATTTTCGCTTTAGTGGACAGGTTTTTCATGTCATATACGTTACTGGTTGCAAAACTTAGTCTCTCTAGTTCGGTGATTCTTTCTTTCATACTTTCTTTTTCCAAACCGTTGTTACATATACTCTCGCCCAGGTACTTAAATTTTTGTGTTACTTTTATTGGTCCGTATTTGGTTTTTACTGCTTTCTTCTTGAAGTCTGTGTCTGTAGTCATTAGTTCTGTTTTTTCGTAAGAGATTTGTGTAAAGGACCTGTAAAAGACGTTTATTATGGGTTAAAAATTAAATAAAATCGTTTTTGTAAAATTGGAATTCGGTTAACATATTCGGTGAAGTACAGCACTTGATTTTAACATCGCCAAGCTCCAGGGTTAAATAAACCAACGCATTCCTCTTATTAACTGGTTGACTATCATTTGGTTTTCAGAATTAATCTGATTCTATAGCTCCTTGAACTAATTTCAAGGAATAAGTGCCTGCTTTGAAGTAGATGATGTATGTTCTGCTGCATAAATTTCTCGAATGCACCTACGCTAAATAGTAACTAAATTAATTTTATGAAGATATAACGAATTCAGAGAATCCCTGTAAAGTAGTATGTAATGTTAAACATGACGGTTGCGTCAAAGGAAGTTGACAATTGCCAAAACTACTAACTACTAACTACTAACTACTAACGAGACCTAAATAAAGGCAATCGTACTACACGGTTCGAATCCCTACACGAAAGGTATTTTTATATAGTACTGCAAACACCTATCCGGCCATATGTCCATTTCGACCACCCATAAACCCTGCCAGAATTTTTTTATTTAGATTATAATTAATAGTTGGATCAATACACCAAAAATAAAAATGGTGCTACAACACAATCCTGAAACACATGTTCACAAACATAGCTGAAAATTTAATATCAATCAACCAGAGGTTACAGATTTAATAATATACATACAAGATACATATAAGCAGACACAAACTTAAACGGACCAAGCACGTTATTGTCATGTAATTAGCACAATTTATGTATAACGTTACCCTATACCATTAATGAGTACAATGGTAGGCAGGGTATATTTTAAAAATTATTTTAATTTTAATTAAATGTTTTAATAAATATTCACCTCACTCGATTCTACCCACAATTTAGATGCAGGCGCTTTTTTTGGTGGCTACACCAACATTTTCAAGTATTTAATAATTAAATTGATTGAACCTGAAATGAAAACTTTAATTGCCTCTGTGGGTTGATCTTTGATAATTAATTAACTTAACTGGGGTCTTAAGGTGACAGCCATCGAGCTAGCGTTTCTTTTAAGCACCTGAGGACGATGGTTTAAGCCAATGAAAGCGCTTGTATTTATGGAAATTTAAAATTTTTATCAGGTAGAAGTTGAGTTAATTAATTATAAAAAGTTCAGATCAATTGTAAAAATAGGAAACATTATTTAAACTTTTTATTTTAATTTCTAATTATAACAATTTAATTATAAGATAATTGATAATGTTTATGTAGCCACCGAAAGCGCTTGTATCATTATTAAATAAATTGTGGGTAGACCAAAGAGGGTTGTACGTTTATTAATAAAAATAGCCCACAACCAGCCTTACCACAAACATACCAGATGTTGTTTTTTTTCCTTGTTATTAAAAACTATGGAATTCAATATATAATCTATATAAATGAATCTATTTACAAGGTGATTTACGATTGTAACAAAAGGTATAATTTAAATTATACATTTATTGTCTAACAAACAAAATCTTAACCTATTTTTTAACCGACAGTCTGTTGCCATCGATACGGGAATCGGGTTGGGGTCATAGCGTTAAACACTGGGTTTGTCAGCTGCTGCAACGCAAGTCAAAAAACTTGATTGCACACAACATCCGGTGGATGAACTCACCCAGGTAAAATTGAAAATAAATTATTTTTGAGTAAATATATACTGTGTTGAATGACCCCCTTGAAATGGCTTGCTCCATACACCATCCTCACTAATACTCCCTCCGAAACTTCCTCACTCTTCCTTAGCCAAAAATCGTAAAAAACAATTAAAAAACTATGTATGTGTGTGCATTTAATATAAATGCTTTCAAACATTTTCTTATTTCATTTGCACATAGTCCCTTTTAGTGGTGACTGGTACTGTAAGAGCCCACATTAAAAGTGAAAATTAAATAAATGTTTGTTCTTAAGGAACTTAGTCTGGGGATAATAAAGCTATCGTTATTTTTATGGTGGTGATAAATACACCATTAATAGTTAATAGCCAATGAAAAAATTACTGAAAATTCTTTTTTTAAATAGCATACATTTAACAACCATCAGATATATATATATGTTGTTTTTTTTTCGACGATTTCCGAATTAACCGTTGGCAGCTTCACCCACAGCATGGCCGCTAATTCCACCCCTCGCCGCATGACTGCACCCCTGATCACATTAGCCGCTATCTCAGCTGGAAAATCTATCGGACCACAAAATTTGTGGCTTACGGCGTGTGGGGGGTTCCATTTCCTCCAGCCACTCAGGTGATTTATATATCTAATGGAGTTATACACGCTTTAGCCTCGAATACACATATATAAATTACGAGGTAGGAGGTGGGGTAATAACGCTACAGCGATAAACACCATTATTAACTTTCCACAGCTCGCGTTAGTCAGCGGAAATCGGAAGAGGTTTATATTTTTCGACATCGTGTACCATAGAGACATTCTATGTGAGATTATCAAATTTAATTTATTCATTAAATTAGTGCGCGACAAAGATTTAAAGGTTAACTCCCTCAACGGCGTGTGGTTCGACAAACCTTGTATCAAGTTTGTCTTATCCCATCCTATAGTAGCCTGTAACCAGATCAGTGAGAGATTGGGTAGACTCAATATCTCTGTAAACGCGGGTAAGACTGACTGCGTAATTTTCTCTTTCCAAAACGGAAAAAGTCCGCTGCCTACTACTTACACAGTAGGAACGGAGGAAAATTCACCAGCCAACAACCTAGTATAATATCTGGGGATTAAAATGGACAGACATCTCCGTTTTAGTAACCATATTACAAGGAAGTTGAAGCAAACACGCAAGAAGCCTTACCGGCTTACGCATTAATTGACTTCCCCCAATCTATCACTGCGCCTAAAGCACACGATCTATAAGAGTGTGCCTCGACTCTAACAATTCCAAAACGGTATACTGATGAAAGTGGTCAGAGGTACTTCATTCGAGCAGCGGAGAAACAGTGAGCTTCACGAGATCTTTGAGCTGCCTACGGTGGATGAATTTATCAAACGTAGACATATCAAATTTTTCGACTCCCTGCAGTACTTGACAAACCCGGTGTTTAACACGATAACCCCCGCTCCGTTCCCCTATCGATGGCAGGACGCAGTCGAGGCAGGAACGCTTTATTTTGTAAGTTTTTCACATTTTGTAAACCGAATGTGAGCCCCTTCACCTAGTCCTGTCTATTTGATATTGTATTTTTTAACTATAAAAAGAAATTTTCTTTTGTAATTCTACCCTAATTTAAATGCATCTAAGCATGCAGCAAGAGGAGTTTCTGTCAATTTGTTTCATGATATTGTGATCGTATATTTGTAAACAAATGTTAATAAAAGGGATTTTTTTTTGGGGGGGGGGCAATCTATAAACTCATATCTTACCAATTGGGAGGATAATCGATGTGTCATGTATCGATTACGTCGCTCCGACCACAATGGATCGAAAACGGAGATCGAACCGATCCTAGTGATAGGCGACCACTCCCTGACGGTGGAAAAACTTAGACAGGTCCGTCACATAAACAACAAGCTTTTTAGAGTGAGTACGGACACACACGAAGATACTGTTTCAAATCTCCTAAATGTCTGAGCTGTAGCCTACCTCACGATGGTGGATCGACAGTTATGTCACTTACATATATAATCTTATCATTATCAGTAACATCCTAAGGACTGTGTCTCCTAACTTATAATAATCAGCCCTATTATAATTGTCCTATCTTATCCTATTAGTAACTTATCTTCCCTTCCCAGACCTCTATTCTAAATAATTGGCTCCCATGACCTTTTCCATCTGCGCCCTTATCTCTAGTGTTACCACCCTGCTACCCCCGCTACAGCTTTTTCTACGCAGATAAATAGCCCTTAGGCATAAGACGGTTGGTTCTTTATGGACCTCAGTCGCCTTTTGAGCTCTTAGCTTCTAACCATATATAATTGTACATTTGTGTTTTATACAAATTTTATTAAAGTTTATTTTAAAGAGTTATTGAGCAACAGAAATATAATTGACTATGGTGTCACGACAGTGGATCAAGGATCCAGACAATACAAATACATTTCTCCTTTATTTTGCCCTTATTCTTATTTTCCAAGTTTTGAGAGCTAAGAAAAAAAAATCACGCCATGGGGACGTGGAAATATGAAATTAATTCATTAATTACAGGTGAAATTCTCCAGCAATTTCCGATTGGGATCATGAGAAAAGTGATCAGAAATACATCTCTCGAGAGCTGGGGTGAGTTCGTCCACCGGAGACACATCAAGTTTTTTGACAAGTTGCAGTATCTAACAAACCCAGTGTTTAACACTATGGCCCCACCCTTCCTGCATCTATGGCAAATGACTGTCGGGGAAAATTAGATTACGATTTTGTTTGTTTGATGTAAGTTAGTTTTAAGTTTTATGATTCATAAGGTGAGCCCTATCACTTTTGTACCTTTGTGTATTTCCAAAACAATGTTCAATGAGCATTTCATAGCAAAATATTAATAATATTTGGGTATAGAAATTAGAATTATATAAAATGTAGGCAGATAGTACAATATAAATATGCTGTAGAATTATATAAAAAGATTCGTTTTTTAGAATCTATATTTTTAATAACAAGGGGATATGGACAAAAAGAAAGGGAAAAAAATGTATGAGAGAGAACTTATTATATGGAATTTTACATTTTGCCAGAAAAATGAATATACAAATACATTCAGAAATATCTTTTGAAACCCTCGGGCTCACAATATCTTGGGGCTCTACCAGCCTGCACCAGTGGACGATCTTTAGCTGAGACCGACAACTCTAAAGTGACCTAAAGTACTTACTGCGTGTAAATAATTTATGTTATAAATAGTCAATTTTTGTTGTAGGTTCGGGTGTAACCTTACACCTGTTGAAAATTATACTTTTATGTCACTCTGGTGAATAATATACCTCTTTTTCCCTCTACACAATTTTGTTTCTCATTGAACTTTTCCCTTTTACGAGGTGACAGAATCGACTCGAACTAAAAAGTGAAATTTCTGGTTTTAAAAAAAAACTAATAGTCATGTGGGAAAAACAGCGTGAGGAGAGGTGTAAAATGCAGAGAACGGGAGAGTGAGAGAGGTATAATTCCAGCCATATATATGGTAATAGCCTAGACCCCTCCGCACAGTTTTACCTCCATGGCTGATCCTGTAGTCGGCTTGTTATTTCCATTTGTACGGGCCAACGGTTTTTACTGACTGCCTGGTCGGAGGGTCCTGAATGAGAGAGTTTTAAACAACAAATACAACGGCGGGTAAATTATTCTGTATAATGCGCAGAAAGTTTGAGGCTGGACGTAACGATATAACGATTTCGGATTCATAAAGGGATATGTTGGGAACTCATTAGGACAACTCGCCTGATAAAGCACAAGGGCAGGAGCAAAGCCCATGAGGCACCCCAGTCCCACATGTCAGGAGGTGTGTAAACCACCTTACATAAATTGCAATCCATAAATGTTTAAATTATCGATAGTACCTCACAATCATTCTCGTTCTATCGACTTCATACTATCAATTAACAAGAGTAGATATCTACTTGTTAAATTCCTTTATTGTGCTATAATTACAATCTGCCTTTTATAAGGCAATAAGTAATTAAGATAAATGCTCTCATTCATACCATATTTACAGTTCATCATTCACTCGCTCATTCATAAAATATTTACAGACAGCCCAGAGACCCCCAAATCCACCGCGAAGAGAAAGCGGAGTCTTGGGAAGTCCCCCACGCTCCTCCGTCAGCCACGTCACCGGATACTAGCCAGTGGAGGCTGACCAAGAGCGCGAGAGCCACAGACGCTCAGGACATGATTGGAGAAACTGGCCATTGCCAGGACTCCCACTGTCATGCGTTTAAGTAGATACCAACAAAGCATTTCAAACTGCAACATTTCTCACATGCATTTCTTTCATGTATTGCAGCACTACACTAATTGTATTTATGTTTAATGGGAAAAAGATACCTTACCAATAATTCAAAATATAATTTTACTATTTTTTTGGTTAACAAAATCAGCTATTTTTAGAACATACAAAAAACGCCCTTATTTATCTAGTCAAAGATAATAATAATAGCCAATTTTTTTTGTTCGGTTACATGATTTGTTTTTGATAAACGAATGATTCTATATTTGGGTTAACCTAAAAAAAAAAAAAATAATAACGTCAAAAAGAAGGCTAAAATATTTTGTGTTCTTCTAAGGAATGATAACTGCAAAAGCACGTGCTAGCAACAATCGATTATTTGAAGAATTCATCAATGGAAAGCATGTTAGAAACGGATTTTTTTCAATAAATACTTTCTCTGGTTAAATCGTAGCAAAAATATTAACAACGCTATCAGGGGAGTTTTTGGATACATCTTTAACAAGTCTCAAAATATCGCAACATTTTTATTGTCGTTACCCTTGAACGCACAAGACATACGGACGGAAAGATTCGTACTTGTTTCATAGTATGCTACTTCAGGCTCAGCAACTATACATGGACATCTTATTCTGCTTGGTCTTTTCCAAATAATTTTAACGTCGCCATGCCAAATTAACTATTTAGGCAGCCATTCTAGGAAATGTCATTATCCTCTTTTCCGTAAGTTACACCAGCCTTCAAATCCTGTTTATTTTTCGTACAGTTCGTCATAATTATTCTAAGTGGAATCTCGATATTTCGTATCCCGATTATTCTTATTTCCGGCAAATTCGTACAAATTTGGCGGTCCCCAGAGAAAATCCCGTCCATTTCAGTCCCCTCGGTAATTCGTATAATTTTTATGCTTTAGGTCACTTAAAACGCCTTCTGATACGTATTTCCAGCTTAAAAACCTCGTTAATTCAAGAAAGGGAAAGAGGACAGTGAGAGACCAGAGAGCAGAATGAGTGCGAAATAAATGTTTTCTATGAAATTCCATATGTAATTCGTACTCTTTTTACTGAAAGGAAATAAGGAGAGAAGAGAGGGAAAGTTTTAGGAATTGTACTAAGCTTTTCTTTTGTTTCTACAGTTCAGTCTCGTTTTCGTTATCGTTGTGACACATTACCATGCCTCCGAAAAAAGTTAGCCTCTCTATTAAAGAGAAACAACAAATCATAAAGGCCGTGGCCAGTGGCTTTAAGCAAATTGACGTAACCAAGCGTTTAACGTCCCTCGTTCCACGATCACATCAATCCTGAAGAACAAGGACAAAATCACCCAGACATCAAGCAGCAAAGTGAAACGCTTCAAGACAGGTGATTACCCACAACTTGAAGAGAACTTAAAAAAGTGGTTGGCGCAAGCAAGGAATTCAAATGTACCAGTTGGAGGAAATATTTTAAAGGGAAAAAGCGCGAGTTTTTGCAAAACAAATGGAAATTGAAGACTTTCGTGCAAGTGATGGATGGTTCGATAGATTCAAAAAAAGATACAACATTAAATTTAAGAAGCTTAGCGGGGAAAGTGCAAGTGTGTCAGATAACGTTTGTTCTGAGCGGAAGGACATATTTTTTATTGCATGTATTGTCTATTGTTTAGTTTAGTATTAAGCAGTGTTTATTGCATAGTTTTTATCCTTACTACATTGTACATACTTCTTAATACATACATGTTTGCATTAAATACGTTTTTTAATTTTGTACTCCCGATAATTTGTACCAAACTGTCCGTCCATTGGCAATACGAATTATCGGGTTTCTACTGTATATCTTGATTTTGATGTATGTTTTGAAATAAAAATGTATGTTAAGGATGTTAACACTTTTGCAGACAGACGTACGGTGGGATAATGCTCAGTTATTTATCCACTATGAGTTAGTGGCCGACCCGAAAGCCATATATACTCATTAGCTCTCACCGGAGAATCTACGTGCACATTTTTCACGGGTCACAGCTTTTACGGTATACAACCGGTGATCATGAAATACTGTCGAGTGTAGAAGTATTTCCCTCAAATAGCCTTTCTTGTCTAGACACATTTATTGTACAAAGTTACCCAAGGTACGTGATAGTCATTACTCAGAAGAGAGTGAGGGTAAACAAGGAGAAGAAACATGTAAGGAGACAAGGAAGTGCTGTTTATGGTACGTTATAATACCCTACTTCCGCTGAGAGCTGCTCTCTACTTCGGATATTGAACCCATGGGTTTCCTATTATTAAATACACAGACAAGTATAAGTCCTAATTAAGCCTGTGGAGCTCTGGAAGAGCGAGTGTAAAATTTCGCCTTAGCAATTATCGGTGTTCCTTATCGAGTCGTTCTAAGGTTACGAACCATATCCAATCATAATTTCTATTCTGATATTGTTATCAAACGTATTCTAGAAATTGATAGCCTTATATTTAGGAATCAGGGCATAACGAATGCAAGAGCACGAATCGGCCGCGTCCATTGAATATAAATGAAGACAACAAGCCCCTGAAGAATGCGATGGAGGCAAGTGAACCACGGGACGCCCCGAACATAGGAGAAAAACATAGGTTGGATCGTGCGGAAGGAGTATTCGGAGCAAAGGAAATGAACCAGCCGCTACCTTAAGGTTTCAAAGGGTTCGATGAAGAAGAAGATCTAGATTTAAACGATACAAAATCATATGCAGAATTCATTATTGTATGCCTGTGAATAAACAAATAAGTATTTCTAAATTCGTAAAACTGTTGTTGTGATAGGCAATGTTTAACAGAAAAAATAAACCAAACCAAACTTGCATTCAACGAAATGTACAGATTTCCATGTTTCCTACTCAAAAACTTAGTTATAATACAAATTAATGAAGCAAAATGTTCACACATCGGCTTCGCCCTCCACCGCAAGTCCTGTCCACTAGTTTTTTTTTTAATTCCATTCCTCTTCCTGTATCCGAGACAGTACGGTATTTAGGCTTCCATCTCGACAAACAGCTGACCGGGAACCCACGAACAAGGCTAAAAAGACAAGAACTAAACAGACGCTTTGGACAACTGTACAGACTACTTCAAAGGACATCCCATCTCTCAATAGAAAATAAATTACTAATCTACAAAGTTATACTTAAGCCAATCTGGACATGCGGAATAGAGCTATGGGGTACAGCAAAAAAAGTCGAACATCAATCCTTTTAATCGAAAGTCCTGAGAACAATAGTAAATGCCCCTTATTATGTCAGCAACAAAACCCTTCATAACGACCTTAATATACCCTACATTCTAGAACTCATCCCTTCCAAGTTTATGAAATTCCACAGTATCCTTTCCAACCACCCTAATCCTGTCATTGCACTGCGCCATTCATCCCTATAATCCTCCTCGGAGACTGAAACGGCAGTGGCCTCGTGACCTGTTATAAACGCGTGACAGTGGGAGTCCTGGCAATGGCCAGCTTCTCCAATCATGAGAGCGTATGTGGCTCTCGCGATCTTGGTCAGCCTCCACTGGCTCGTATCCGGTGACGCGGCTGACGGAGGAGCGTGGGGGACTTCACAAGACTCCGCTTCCTCTTTCGAGATAGGTGTGGATTTGGGAGGTCTCTGGGCTGTTTGCAAATACTGTATGAATAAGCGATTGAATGAAAATTGTAAATATGATATGAATGAAAACATTTATCACAATCACTTATCACCCAATGAAAACAGATTGTAATTTCATCATATTAAAGTTGTTATTGAAAAAAAATTGAGAAAACGCTAACACACGAAGAAGAAAGTGAAAGACAATGACAAACGACTTACACAAATTGTACTTGTAATTCGTATGTACACTGACTCGGCTAACAAGTTGATTCTGCAAAGCTGCTAACGCCTGTTTGGCGAGTTTCCAACAACTCGAGTCGAACAAGGCCTCGTATTTACAACGAGAATCCGATACCTGTGAGAACTGTTTGCAACTTTCTGTTTTCCATGCAAACACACCGGACCTATCTTGAGCAACATGGTTTCCACACGATCATTCAAGTACGCTGACAATAATAATAATTTTCCCACGGAGGGGGGGGGTGTCCGCAACCTCGGATTTCTCACGGATAATTAACGTTAGTCACAGTAAAACAGTGAATATTTATTCATTGTCCTCTATACAATATTTTATAACTAATAGCTGGAAAGCATTGTCCTCTATACAATATTTTATAACTAATAGCTGGAAAGCATTGAGAATATAAATACCATGGAATTAATAAATACATTGTGAGGTTAAAATAGGTGATTCAACTTACAAGCCCCCCCTTGTTACACTTGATTTATAAGAATAAAAGTAATACTCAAAATAAATAAAATAAACCAAACCCTATGAGATTTGTGAAAGAGGAAAATCGAAGATGTCGCCGAAAATGAAAGGAAGTAATGACCTTTTATACAGAACAGTCTAAAACAGATCTCGAAAACGAAGGAACAAACAATTTTGATTTTGACAAAAATTATACAGAAATAAAACACCTTCTACCTCTCCAATGCTTCATTGACTTCTATACGAACGTTTCCAACGGACTATACCGTCATACCTAATGTTCGAACTTCGTGGTAACTTATATACGTATATGGGTGTCCCAGAATTAATGCAAGTTTTCTCCAGTAAAGTGCTGGCAACCCTAAAAAAAACAATTTGACAGCTGACAGTGTAGGGTTAGTAAAAATGGAGCGTTACACGATAGAACAACGTGTCTTTATTGTTGATCATTATCTCAAAAATAATGAAAGTTTGGTGGCCGCAGTTCAAAACGAATTTCAAACGAAATATTTAGTGTTTTGACTTCATTAACTGTGAAGAGATTAATTGAAAAAATTAGGGAGACATGATCAGTTGGAGACACTAAACACACTGGTCATCCAAAAACAAGCCGTTCAAATGTCAATATCGAAGCAGTGCGTGAGAGTGTTGTTGAAAATCCAGGAACATCAATTCGGCGTCGTAAAAACAGTTCTTTGTGCCGAAATTGGATGATATTGATGTGGCCAATGTGTGGTTTCAACAAGATGGTGTCATATGCCATACAGCCCATGAAACAATTAAAATACTGCATTTGGCAATTCCAGGTCGTGTACTCTCTCGTTTCGGTGATCAGAATTGGCCCCCTAGATCGTGTGATTTAACACCTTTAGATTTCTTATTGTGGGGTTATTTGAAGTCAAAGGTGTATGTCAACAAGCCCACATCCACTCATGCATTAAAAGAGGAAATTCAACACTGCATCAACGAAATTCAACCACATTTATGCCAAATGGTCATGGAAAATTTCGACAAAAACGTGCGTATGAGTTAGTAAAGTTGTGGAGGCCATTTGCCCGATATGTTATTCCATAAATAACCCTATCCTATTCACTTTATAATTCAAAAAAAAATAACAACAAAAATACTAAAAAATGTGTTTTCTATTTAAACCAAATCTTGCGTTATTTCTGAGACACCCTTTATAAGGTTGGAATGTATGAAAACTGTGGGGCACTAAGAAGTTAGTTCGGATCTAGAACAATAGTTTTTGGTCTATATGTCTGTATTGCGAAATTAGTGATGAAAATTACATAAAACCTTTAAACATACTGGACAGAAAAAGAAAAATGAAGTCTTTTCTAAACCCTTAAAGCAGTTTTCACATTCAAAATAAAAATTAAATTTTCGAAATAAAGTGAAAAAAAAAAGAAGCGTCTTACATCGGTAAAATACTGTATTTTTATAGTAAAATTTATGAAAAAAATGTATTCAGAAAAATTCTAATTATTTTGTTTCTTACCCCTGTATGTGTATGTTCATTTGTTTATATAGGTGTGTATTAATCAATATTGTTTACAATTTATATTTACTAAATATTTTTTTGCTCTTTCACCTACTTAAGCAAAAAAATCATAGATATTGAGGTCTCGAGGCATTTTATATATATATATATATATATATTTATTTTTTTTAAATACAGTTTAGTTCATGATCAAAACTTTTATCAAAAATTTTAAACATATCTTTAATTACTGAATAGGAATTACGTTATTATAACTTCCAATAACCGTACTGCTAAAAATAATTATCAAAATAAACGTGTTATCAACTGAACTGAGAACCACTTCACCCACTTGAAGCCTTTGAAAATTGTTTACACTCTGCCGGCATTTCATATAGCATACATAAACAACACATTCACATTGTTTACGGTAAACATTTGCTGTGCATTATGTTCACGTCAGAAGTTTGTGTTTATGAAATTATCCAATTATAAATATACAGTTGAGTTGCTTCTAAAATTTAGGAGGGAAGGCAATAACGAGAGTGGTATCTATTATAATAAACAAAAATAGGTAACATTGAAGTGCGGCAGTTGGTAACACTGTGTAGCAGTTCAGATCAGCCCGTGAACAAAACAGACGAGTGTCTAAAGAGTTGAGGTCTGCCACGCGTTTAATAAAGACTTATTTCCTTCGATATATTACTATATTTACCCCTTATGGAATAATTTTGATTATTACTAGAACAGATGGAAGAGAAAAAAAAACCGTTTTAAAAAAAAAGAGAACATTTAACGAAGAAATATAATTTAACGCCAGTCGAGGGAAGAACAATTGTTGCTGGGACACTGACCAAAGGACAAAAGGAGGAGAGAGAGCCACTTGTTCCTATCGCTCATCGCTTCTGGAAACAAAAGCACTAAGTTCATTGTACCTAATAATTCTCCTCCAAGTCTTTTATGGGCTTAATGCAGCAGGGCATTTTGTCAAGAAGATAAGTATTAAATACAAAAGCTAAGATAACAAAAGAAGGAAGAAGTAGGGTCTTACAGTAGTGGACTAAACTCATTGTTTTAATATTCAAATAATATCAAACAGCTGGAACGCTTCAATTTTACCGGGCAGGCATCCTATTATATTCATTGTTTTATGAAACGAATTCTACATTGATAATGATCCCTCTCTGGTGGTAGTTTAAAGCATTGACCATCCTAAACCCCCTCGAAAACATACTCAAAACATACAAAGAACTAATTGGACATAATACTTTCGGATAAGTAGACAAATCAACATAGTAATAAAAATTGTGATTACGTCATAGGGATCACGAACGCAACGATGTGTTAATCCGCAGTCATGGCGATGAGTCAACCAGTGACGTCAACGCGCCTGAAAACTACATCATGCTTTATAGTGACGACTTGGTAAATAAAGGGTGTCCCAGAATTAACGCAAGATTTGAATTTGCCACCATTTGTGCAGTAAAGTGCTGGCAACCCAAAAAAAAAAACAATTTGACAGCTGACAGTTTAGGGTTAGTAAAATTGAAGCGTTACACGATAGAACAACGTGTCTTTATTGTTAAACATTGGCTCAAAAATGATGACATTTGGCGGCCGCAGTTTGAAAATTTCAAACAAAATATGGTCGGAATAGTGTTTTGACTTCATCAACTGTGAAGATATTAATTGAAAAATTTAGGGAGTCTGGATCAGTTGGAGACACTAAACACACTGGTCGTCCAAAAACAAGCCGTTCAGATGTCAATATCGAAGCAGTGCGTGAGAGTGTTGTTGAAAATCCAGGAACATCAATTCGGCATCGTAAACACCAAAATTGGATGATATTGATGTGGCCAATATGTGGTTTCAACAAGATGGTGCCACATGCCATACAGCCCATTAAACAATTTAAATACTGCATGAGACATTTTCAGGTCGTGTGCTCTCTCGTTTCTGTGATCAGAATTAGCCCCCTAGATCGTGTGATTTAACACCTTTACATTTCTTTTTATGGGGTTATTTGAAGTCAAAGGTGTGTGTCAACAAGCCCACATCCACCCGTGCATTAAAAGAGGGATTTCAACCACATTTATGCCAAATGGTCATGTAAAATTTCGATAAAAGAGTGCGTATGTGCCAGCAAAGTCGTGGAGGCCATTTGCGTGTTGTGCTATTCCATAAATAACCCTATCCTATTTACTTTATAATTCAATAAAAAAATAACAACAAAAATACTAAAAACTGTGTTTTCTATTTAAATCAAATCTTGCGTTAATTCTGCGACGCCCTTTATTACTAACGTAAAAGAATGAGAAATAAAGATAAACAATTGTTAATAGTTATATATTTAGTCATGACCGTCCTGTGTTCTAATCCTGATCACTGACTGCGGGTACCAGGAGACGATCCCCGGCACGTGGGTGGGATGATCAGGGTTGGGTCGGGGTCGATTTAGTCTCATAAGGATATATGAGGGCTATTCAATAAACAATTAGAGACTACTATAAAAAAAAAAAAACAGTATTTAAGGTTGATAGGTGACGCCATAGTGCTGACCACAATAGCAAATCAGTTGACTATTTACAAACAACCTACCATTAGAACCAGCAAAATGTGAGTAGTTTATACTAATGAACATCACATTATTGTTCATTAGTATCTCTGTAAGAAAAACCTCTATATATATATATGACTTAGCGGATAGACAACTAGTTTTATTTCTTTAAAAAATTATTGTTGATATTTAGCGAGCAAACATTGTTCTCTGAAGAAGGACATCCTCTGAAGACGAACAATGCAGACTTCAGACTGAAGACTCCTGACAAAGGAGTCCCGGAGGATGGCTAGGCCATGAGTCAGCGGGATACTTAGAAGGAGGGGGGGCTGGAGGTGAGCTTCCGGCCAATGATGGCTTTGCAGAGGAGGCTGTTCACACTTCCTGTGTCTCAGTAGCTAGGACTTCATAGATTTAGTCAGCCGAGGGTCATTTATCAGACAATCATAGAGGCATTGAGCTCATCTATGCAATGTCTTGATGTTATTGTTAACGAAATTTATTTATTTAATAACGGAATTATCACTTAAAATTCTCAAAATAAAACAGAGAAATATTTGTGTTCAACAGCTAAATTTTCAAAGCACGCCACCTTTACGTAAATATCAAATTAGATTTAACACTTAGGAAATCTTCGCTTCATATATACACGAGTATGTTTTGATTAAAAGATGGAATAAACACATTCACGTTAAAAGGATATCAGTCCGTACTTTCCTTCGGGGTAAAATCACGATAGATATGGTTACCTATGGTTAAAAAAGCTTTACGTAAGAAGAGCAAAAAAATATAGAGGAAAGGAAAACAACAGCATTGAATACATACAAGAAATCTTTCCTGGAGGTGACTCCAGACTCCATGGCCTACTTTAGGGAGCGAGGGTTATGAAGCAGACTCCGACTGGAATAACGCATTTAGAAAATATTTATAGAATTAATACCTTTATTTTTTATTTATAACATTTGTTTTAATTGTTTTTGTGTAAAAACAAAAAAAATAAATAAATAATTTGCGCAAAGAAATGATTTTTTTTCAATCCGAACGCATCTATATTCGGATTCTTCAATTCGTTCATGAGATTCTTCACAGAAACGCATTTTGGAAAATCATCAAAATTTGGCGACTAGAGTTAATTTTTTTTACAATCATTTGTTGCTTACGCTATGACGTTATTCATATGAGAACAATATATTACCTATTCCTAATATGTCATAAAATGTATAAGTCATTACATCATATCCACATCGAATAATTTATGAATTGGAACACTCCCTGTATACTTCAGATAGGATATGCCTGTGACAAGGGCGTATTGTTTTAGGTCATTAATTGAACATATGATTCAAACTAAGGAAATAAGAAGTTGGTTTATGTCCGAATACTTGTCCTTTTAATTATTTTAAAAAAGTACAAAATTGTATAAAAACTTATATTAAATTTATTGTTAAATAAATAAAATTTAATGTTAAATAAATAAAAATATTGTTACGAAAATCCCAGTGTTGACTTGACCTCGAGGGAGTTTGTGTTATAGAAAGTACAAGCATGAAATATTGAAGCATTTAATTTTTTTAATTTGGTAATTACTATAATTGCAGGTTTTCGTATTTTTAGAGTTAAGGTTTTTTTTCGTTTTTTCTACTTCGTTAATTAGAATATTTACGTTCGTAAATTGTAAAAGCTAATTGTTTGAAATACTTATTAATTTTCAGTTATTTAAATTTTAGATTTGTAAATATATACAAGAAAATGAACATTGTTTTCCCCCCTCAACCCCTTTGAGTAATTATTTTTAGAAATTGAACATTATAAACTATAATTTTGCATGAGGCTTTCTCCTTGTACGGCATAGCATACATTTTATGGAGTGCATGTCTTAAAAAACTAACATCGGACTTTGGAGTTTTCAATTTCAATTAAATTCCAAAAGCATACCCGATAGGGACTTGTAAGCGCACAAACGTGAAATAAAAGTCTATCAAAAAAAATAAATAAATGTGAATGTATTCATACGACGGACAAGACTCAATGGCGACCATCTGCTGCTCCTCGAGAGAGCAAGAGAGGAAAGAGCCCTTCGGAGGAGAAAAAGTGAAGGATGACTAGCTCCATCTGGAAGGGAGTGCCGTAAATAAAATATTCCACCGCCTCCTTTATTATCGTTTTTTTTCTCTTTTAGTTAATGTTATTTTGATAAGCCCCCCCCCCCTCCCAGGAGTTTCTTGTAGGATCTTTATTGCTAGTGTTGTTCCTTCTCTTTGTTGATTTATCTCTTCCTACAAACGAGGAATAAATTTGCAATTTCAATTCTAACAATATCATTCTCATCGATATTTTTGTTTTATTATTATTTGGTTGGGGGGGGGGCGGTTGTGGATCATCCCTTCGCCTCGGTATTATTCATTATTAAAAAAACGTCTCCGACAGCTCTCAACTGCCATCTGCGGTTACTAACTGATGGTTTAAAATTTCACAAATCACATGAACTCGTTTTATTATGTCGAAAACCTTTTTAATAATGAATAATATTGTAGGAATATCGATGAATGCTTATTTATTTATAAAATATCTACATGTAGTAATAGTTAGTGTATATTAGTACATTTTCTGTATTTTTTACTTAGTTTAAAATCTGATAGGTACCAACTGTTGACGCCTCTGTTGATTTCTGTTTAGTTAAAATTTACTACTAATTTGTATTTTCCTTTACCCATGTTTATGTTTGTCGGGTCGTCACGAGGGGGGTGCCTAGTTACTCCAGCCATAGTGACGAAGTGAGGGTTGATTAGGCCAATGACCTGGACAATTGCTTCATGACGGGTCTTACTATCTGACTCCATATTTTGATGGGTATGTGCCCCGACAATGCACTATGTTCAGGAGAAGAGGTATAGGGTAGGCATTGTAGGTAGTTTATGTGGTCTTGGAATGACCACGAATTCACGCTCGGTATCTGAGTGTAGGCGAAAACCGTCCAGATCCCAAAGGCGAGTGTGAACCGGAGAGAGGCAGACTGGAGCTCTGGGAGAGACACTGCTAGATAAAGTTCGTAGGGCCCCAGGTGACCGTCGTCCGCAAGGAAGAAATCTCTTCCAAAGAGGTGCTAGTTTTAGCGAGACGAAGGCAGAGAATTCCACTAGGAGAGTGTGGGGTCTGACAAGGCCGATCTAAAACATAGCGTGGTTAGGAAAGAGAGATGCAGAGGTTTTCATAAATGAGAAGGCCAAATCTAGAAACATCAGTGCAGTTGCAAGTACCAGTCCAGAGAGCTGTAGTTAGAATGACTTATCGGCTAAAACTAGGGGGTATATATAGCCCCAAGTAGCCAATGGGCTGGGGTTTTATTCTGGCCAATCGGGTCCAGCCAATGAGGCGAGGTTTTATTTTGGTTTACGCATTGCAGACTTGGATGTTCTAGACCAAGACCCAACCCCCTAGCCGCTACCTGACTCTTCCTTCAAGGGCCTCGAGCTAGTTTTTTTGCAGCTGCGTCTTTTATTGTTTACAATATTTACACTTATATGACTTGTGGTTTGGTAATATTGTTTACATTTGTTTAAATTAATTTACAACATATTATAACCAATTTACAATACATACACAATAGAGTATAGGGTGATTTATCTTATGTAGTTAGCGGTCGCTACAATGTTTATGTGTGCGAATTGTGTACGTACTTGACACAAGTATTCGCGGGAAGGGTCCCCTCACCCTCTCTCTTTCTCATATCAACTCAAATCAACCTCATATCAGTCAATGAGAGGCAGCCCTTCAGAGAGTACCTCGGGCTAGGTGACTCCTCTTGGTCTGTGGACCGATTCACGTCATCAACTCTTGGTCTGTGGACCGATTCACGTCATCAACTTTTAAACGGACCAACATACATCTCGAGAATAGGTTTCGTATCTCCGGATGAAGACCAAATGCTACGCTACCCACTCCCCCAGCTATGTTATTCAATATATTTTCTTTGAATGAGAATTTTTATAAGCCTTAATTTTTTTAAGATTTTATTTCCCTTTGCTTACCACCTTTTATACAGTCCACATTTAATAACCTTTGCTTTAATATTAAGTTTAATTTTAGTTTTCCTATTGGCTCAAAATGGGCCGCATTTATCTGTAATCTTCTACATAAACACCATCCTAAATTTGAGTGTTAATCTTCTGTTTGTATATCTTTGGGTAGTTCATAAGATCTTACTTTTTAAACCCTAAATGGTGATAACCCTAACTCGAAATCGAAAAAAAAAATTATAATTTATTTTTCTTATGAATCGTTATCAGTGCAATGTTCAATTCCATTGTGCTATTATGAAATCCAGATTAAATATCGCTGACGATTGGCCCAAAAAAAAAAAAAAATTCGCCTTTTACATTTAACAAAATATTGCCAATCATTTGTCATGTTAAAACGTACTACTTTTAGTGCTGCAAGACTGAAGAAGTCACAATTTATTTTTACAATGTCCTCCACCTGGCAGACTCCAGCCAGCCCCCATGAATAGCCCCATACCCAGAAGCAGGAACAAGCCTAGATCTACTACAGAGTAGGATCCTCTTGTTGAAGACAGATCCCAGACCAGATCGGCAAATAAGACAGCATCTGCTGTAGAAAGCGGAGGTTGCGTAACCGTGTTGGGCCTGTAACCTCAGCCCGCATCGGACATGCTTATAGATGGCCGATGGAAAAACTTCTTGTCCAGAATAGAAATATTTGTATATTTTTTAAATAATTGGAGAATGCAGCAAAAAATTCAATCAAATAACAAAATATTCAAAAAAAAAAAAAACACACACTATGTTTCCCTTTTTTCGATTGTTTTTTTATTATCTGTAGAGATTTGTCAACCACCTTTTTTATTTTTTTACTATATTTTATTTATCTTTGATGTATTCATTTAAAGTTAACCACTTCATTTAATTTGTAGTCTACTGTTATTTTTTTTTTCCATGAACTTGAATTTTTTTTATTTCTTTCATTGATGCCCGGAAAACAATTTTTTAATTTGTACTTTTTTATTATTCTTGGTCCTAGAATAATTTTGTTAACTATGAATACAACTATCAATAAACAAATAATCCAATTTAGTTTCATTTATGACTCGAGAACTTAGATTAGAACACATCTCCAACAAAGACATAGCGCACTTTCTTCTTACAAATTTAAGATTACACTGAATTGTTAAATAAATGATGGAATAAACTAGTTTTCAACAATGTTTTTTTTAATTATAAAGATCATGGTGAAAACAGTTGAGATAAGTAACATAAATGGAGACCTCTCCGCACGAACAAACTACAACTAAAATCTCCGTTAAAAGCGCCCCCCCCCCCCATAGAAAACTTTTAACTATTCCCTTATCAGAGCGCCCCCCCCAACCCAGTCCTTATCAGCCTACTAGTCTAAGTAAGTGAAGGACCCCCATAGTTATTACTTAGGGAAATTTATTCGGCTGGATAAAACCCCATGGGGAATGGGTATTGGCCTAACGAGGTAGGTCCGGCCTGCATACAGATGTGGGCTGTTTAGATTGCTGCATTTATATGCTGGTACTATCTACCACAGGCATATAATCACATATGCTACATATTACCTATATACAGCCTCTTATTTATCATTAGTCTGTTCTCTCTATTAATTAATATGTACGGGTGGTCTGAAAAGTTTCCGACCTCGTAAATAAAAGCGAGTGAATTTCGTTTTTCATCTGTTGACAGTTACTCACCAACGTTTCAGCCATTTTGGACGCGCAGTTGTTGTGTAACAGTCGTTTGAGTGAGTGTTTTTATGAAAATGGACAAAATCTAGTATCGAGCTGTCATTAAATATTTTTTTTGAAAGGCAATACGCCTACGCAAATCAAAGATGAGTTGGATTCTGTGTATGGGGACTCTGCACCATCATTTACCACAGTGAAATTTTGGGCAGCTGAATTAAAACGTGGTCGTAAGAGCTTGGGAGACGATGAACGTTCGGGACGTCCTAAAACTGCAACTACCGATGAAAACATCGCCAAAGTTTACCAAATGGTACTAGACGACCGCCGAATTAAAGTGAGAGACATAGCAGAGGTTATGAACATGCCAAAAGAACGTGTTTGTCACATATTAAATCAACATTTAGAGATGAGAAAGCTGTTCGCGCGTTGGGTGCCACGTTGGCTCAAATGAACATTTCCAACGCTCTGTTGGCGCAGTTTAGGCGCAATAAATCCGAGTTTTGGCGCCGATTAATTACTGTGGATGAAACTTGGATACACCATTATACGCCCGAAACAAAAATACAGTCCAAACAGTGGACTGCAAAGGGGGAACCGGCTCCAAAAAAAGCAAAAACTGTTTTCGGCTGGGAAATGTGATAGCGACTGTTTTTTGTGATAGTCATAGAGTTATTTTAATCGATTATCTTCAAAAAGGAAAATCCCATTACAGGAGCATACTACGCATCATTACTTGACAAGCTGAAGGCAGAACTTGCGGAAAAACGGCCACATTTGCAGAAAAAGAAAATCCTGTTTCACCAAGACAACGCACCGTCTCACACCTCAGCGGTTGCCATGGCGAAAATCCATGAATTACGGTTTGAACTGCTTGACCATCCGCCTTACTCACCAGATCTAGCCCCAAGCGACTTCTTTTTGTTCCCTCATCTGAAAATTGCGCTCGGAGGACAGAGATTTTCGTCAAATGAAGAGGCAATCACCTTCGTGAACGATTATTTTGCAGAGAAAAACGCCGAGTACTATTTGGACGGGTTACAGAGATGGGAGCATCGCTGGGAGAAGTGTGTAGAGTTACAAGGAAATTATGTTGAAAAATAAAAAAAAAATTCTGAAAAAACGTCTTGTATCTTTGTACGGTCGGAAACTTTTCAGACCACCCTCGTACGTATATATAATATAATCATCGGTTAGCAACGCGATTTTATATTGTATAAGGGCATAAAAACTATATTGACAGATAATTATAAATAAAAAAAATAAATAACCCAGCGCAGTAGCGGGACACGAACCCGAATATAAGGTCGAGTGTTATACCAATGTAGCTACCATGCACTAACATAACCAATTGGAATATTGGCTATGTTAAATGTAAATGAGTTATGGAAAAACTACGTATTGTTGTTTTTAACACTAAAACAATACTATTTTGGAATCTTAAGAGTAACACTCAAAAAAAAGGCGCTTATGTGAATTAGTTTACAGTGGACTCTTGATAACTCGAACCTCAATAACTTTTTATTCCTTAAAAAACACATTGTTCACTTGCAACAAAAATAAATAAATAAGATAATAACTCGAACTTCAATTTATCCAAACTGGAAGCGAAGAAAACTAGAAGGAAAATGACATTCAATTTTGAAGAAAGCTGTGGAACTTCAATGGAATTTCCTGATGTTGCAGTTTCATTGAAGAATGAATGGTTAAGTGATCTAATGCCGAGACAAAAATATCAGTTGGTGTGGGGGGGGGGGAGGTGAATCGTTAAGAAAAAAAGCTGAAAAACTCAAAACTACGTTTAACTCGAACAATGCGTAACTCGAAGTGATTTATCATTCCCTTGAAGTTCGAGTCAGCAAGAGTTAACTGGATATCATATTATATGTAGGAAAATAAATGTTCAATAATGTCAACAATCTCAAAGTATTTCGCAAAAATAGTCATCTTCCGGTCTAAATTTTAACAAATCGCAAATGATCCAAGTCATAGATACCGTCACTACATTTTCTGAATTTTAACAAAACATACAGCAATAAAAATATTACCCAGTTAAAAATGTTTAAGAACTTAGTTATTAGGTATAGAATAAATATTAACAAACCCTTTTCAGGTAGATAATAAATTATATTGATTATCTTCTAAGTGTGATAACATCAGTCAGTGATTATATGAATCAAAAATCATTAAAAAAAATATACAAGTTTATAAAAGTTCTAGAATTGTTTTTACATTTTTTATTTTGTCTAAGTTAGTTAAATCGTTTTTTAATTAAATAACTATTGTTGGTCTTCAAAACCTTATTTTTGAGAATATATTTGGAATTATTTTTGTTTCCTAATTTTTTTAGCTTCAGTCGTGTTCTTCTGTGAGCTTTTGACTTTTAATTGAAAACTTGAAAGTTATCTGGACTTAGGGCAGACTTGGTTTATATTTTATTTATTTTTCACCAACGTTTTATTATATCTAAATTAAAACGTTGTAAAAACTCAATTTTAATGTGTTTTTTTTTTAAACCTTAATGAGGAAATTAATGAACCACTACTAAATAATCTCATGTCCATGTTGCTACATATTTTTCAGCCGCCACTCCCTATCGTGGTTATTATCAATTTGAGCGAACACCCGCTAGAACTGTCGTTTACGGCGGGAAAAGCTGTTATCAGCACGTGACACCCTTTTATTGCCCGAGGGGACCCTGAGATTAATTCCATAGGGAGGGGGGGGGCGCAAGTAAGTTTTGCCATCCTAAGCGAAAATTGCTGATATCCCTTTAGACTTAAAACGCATGTTATAAATATTGCTATAATTTTTATAGAATTGTAGCTATTATATTACTTATATATTTTCGGTTCTAATATTATAATTGCACTACATAAAGGTTTCATAATCGCACTGAAATATGATCTAATGTGTACTTTTGTCAAGAAAGGTTAACTTCAAAATATTTAGACGGAATTCGAATTAAAGTTGAAGGTACTTAAATATTAAGTATTGGGCAACGAATATAAGCTTAGTAGCAAAGTACTGTTAATATTCAGTCGGTGTGAAGTTTAAACGACTTAAAGAAGCCTGTAGCCTATTTAAAATTGTGTAACACCTCCACACACAACTGTGAGGTAGAAATTTCTTTTCCAAAACTAAACCACAGTTCAAATAGTTTCCTTCATCGTTATATTATGCTAATGGGATTAAGGGCATTAGGCATTAAACTATTGGCACTGATCGGTTGGTGAATGACTTGTGAACGTCAATAGTCAACAAATGGTTGTATTTTCTAGGGATAAATATGTACACCTTACTAGCACCAAAAACAATACGTTCATCTAAAAAATCTCGTTTACTGCGATGAAATAAAAGACATCGTGTTCTGTCTGAGTGATAGCGCTTACAGCATATCATGACATTAATTGCAAAACCTAAAGCATTAAACTCTACAAGGATGTGGTAATGTCACATGCATGGCGACATAGAATATTAAATTAAAATACAATAAGATTTTGATTATAAATTAATTTCTCACTTTCTGTTTCATCAGCTGAAATTTAGTATGGTACTGATTAAACTGTACAATTTCAATGTGCTGTTTTATGCCGCCGCGTTAACGTCATTGCCACATCTCTGCATAATTCTGAGAGCTTTATGTTTTGCTTGTTAAATAATGACAACGCGGTCTTCCCCAAGTTACATACATTATTTTAACCATTGTAAACATTATTTAGATGTAATTTATTTTGATTATTTTATCAACCATCCTCCCAACATACACAATAAATTATTTTTATGCACGATATAGAAATTTTACATATGATATTTCAATATCGACCTATGTTGTAATCTTTGTTTTAGCCTCTTATAATGACAAATAGTTGAAACCACTCAAGATAATAAACTAAAGTATATTATCAATAATAATAGTATAACATGTAATTTTCTCTAAAGTATACAGTTATTCGATATAATGCCAGCCCACTGGTTACATGGCCATTACATAAACTGTAAGATGGTACGCCAAATGGCAAATACCTTTGAAGCCATAACAACCGTAGTCAGGCACTCATCTTGTACATTACACTTCACCAGTACAGCGTGCTCAGGAAGGAATGTGGTCTATTTGAGGTATAATTTAACAACATTTCCAGCTTAGTATAGCGTTAATTGTAGGAAAATATCTCATTCGTTTATACACATCACAAACGACCCAATTCAGTTAAAAGGCAGCCGTTTACAAAAGAGAATTAAATAAACCTTTTATTTCTTCTGACCTGAAGAAAAATTATTTATTAGATTCAAATAAAGAAAAAATCAAGAACGAATACAAGTTCTGTCAACATCTACCAACTATCACATTGCTAAGACTTCAGTTCTGTTAACAAGTCTATTATAACCATCATGTTTATTATTTTTAAAGTTTATATAATTTTAAATGTAATATTATTAACAAGCAAGATGAGTGGCCACAAGATTAATATGTGAACTTATATTTTCTCTCTATAGAGGGTCTTTCATTAAGCGCTTTCTATCATTTTCAAATTTAAATAAAACAAAGTGTGTGTGAGATATTATCGAAATTTTTTATTCGCTTGAAAGGCCTATCAATGCCATTATGTATGGAATATAACATCGTGCAAATGCCCGCCGCGGCTTCGCTGGGTGGCGCGCATCCGGAATGTCCAATCTTCCATGACTTTGGCGCATAAATCAGGCAGAATTTGACCGATGGCATGGGTTATGTTGGCTTTGAGGACAGCTGTGATCTGTGGCTTATTCGCATAGACCTGCGACTTAAGAAAACCCCACAAGAAAAGTCTAACGGGGTCAAATCGCACGATCTCGGTGGCCAGTTCACATCACCTCCATGTGAGATGACCACATGTCGTTGTCTATGGTCGTTTACCTTCAGCTCCTGGGTCAGTTGAATTTGGTACGGGTGCAGGCCCAAGTCACGACGCAAAATTTACCAAGTTGTGGTCTGCGAAACACCATGTGTTCTTGCGAGCGACGCGAAATCGACTGCCTCGGGATCTCCTGCACACTCTCACGGACAGCGGCGATGTTTTCGGCAGATCTTGCGTTTCGTCGACGTGCGGGTGTTGGTTGATTGTTTACTGAACCAGTGGACTCAAATTTATCGACCGCACTGCGAATAGTCCTCTCTGTAGGACGGTTATGGCGACCGCGGAACGTTGCCCGAACGGAACAGCCATATTGATAAAACAATTTTATCATTTACACGGGTTGTTGAACGCTGTATCCATCTATTGTGATTTGGCAAAACAGACTGAATAAATGACAACCAATCCGACAGATGCAGCTTCAACAATATGGCCGCTATCGACTGTCAAAGTTCAGCAGTTCCTATTGGAAGACATGTTATAACATAAAGGTTGTTTTTTTTAATTGTCATCATAAGTATTATTTATTGTGTTAACTGTCACTAATTAATTTAGTTATTATCCAAAATTACAAACAATCTTTTTATCATATGACTTTCTAATTTTATTTTAGTAACTTAAAGATGAGTAAAACATTTTTATCATTAAGTAACATTGTCAAGAAAAAGGGGAAAGCTGTTTCAAACAAAAAAAAAATGTATTTGTGCTTAGTATTTGTTGAGTTTTGAGTATTTAAGAGTTTTAATTAAGTCAGAAGGGGCTGAAAAAAAAAAAAATAAAATAACGGGAGTCGAAAGCAGTTTTTTTCTCTCGTCATTTATCGGAAGAAAACAAAAGTATCTCGAACGGTAATTTTTCAGTTGTCAATATTCAAAGGACAAAGCCGTCAACAAACATTTTTTTTCTGACTCATTATAACATAAAAACAGTCATACAAAAAATTAAAATATAAATAATTATAATTGTTGTTTTCGTAAAATAACGACAAAAAAAATAGTTGTGGAGTAGAGAGCATTACAACTGGTTTATAACTGGCAAGACTATTACAGGAGTCTGTTACTGTTCAAAAATAGACAATTTTTTCTGAAAAAATGTCTTCGTGACAATGCCCAACCACATGTTTGTCTGTTAACTTTAAAAACATTACGCGATAATTGTTATACAATTGTAACTATTGTATTACATAAATCATATATATATATTTTCCGTTCTAGTATTATAATACCTTTACTTAAAGGTTTCATAATGGCGCTGAAATATTTACCAGTAATAACCAATACTAAGCCAATGTTCAACCAATATTAGAGGTTTTACTAAATCCACCATATTTACCTGACTTGTCACCAACTGACTATAATTTTTTTCAGAGCGTTTGACGCATTAAAAAAAAAAAAAAAATATTCCAAAATGAAAACGAGGTAACATTTTCATTTCTCGAATTTATTGATTCAAAGCCAAAGAGGTTCTTTGAACAAGGGATAAAAAAAACCTTGTTGATTGTTGGGAGAACTGTATTGAAGCTAACAAAAGTTATTTCCAATAAAAATAATATCCCTAAATTTTGTTTTTTCTTTCATTTCCCTCATATTCTAGTAACTGACGTTTCATATATTCCAACCTTATAAAGGTTATAAATTTTATATATATTTCGGCACTCTTTTGTCGAAAGTTTCCATGACCATTTGGCATAAATGTGGTTGAATTTCGTTGATGCAGTGTTGAATTTCCTCTTTTAATGCACGGGTGGATGTGGGCTTGTTGACATACACCTTTGACTTCAAATAACCCCATAAAAAGAAATCTAAAGGTGTTAAATCACACGATCTAGGGGGCCAATTCTGATCACCGAAACGAGAGAGTACACGACCTGCAAATGTCTCATGGGCTGTATGGCATGTGGCACCATCTTGTTGAAACCACATATTGTCCACATCAATATCATCCAATTTCGGCACAAAGAACTGTGTTTACGACGCCGAATTGATGTTCCTGGATTTTCAACAACACTCTCACGCACTGCTGCGATATTGACATTTGAACGGGTTGTTTTTGGACGACCAGTGTGTTAGGTGTCTCCAACTGATCCATAATTTTTTCAATTAATCTCCTCACAGTTAGTTGATGAAGTCAAAACACCATTACAACCATATCTTGTATGAAATTTTCGAACTGCGGTCGCCAAACTTTCATTATTTTTGAGATAACCTTGAACAATAAAGGCACGTTGTTCTATCGTGTAACGCTCCATTTTTACTAACCCTAAACTGTCAGCTGTCAAATTGTTTTTTTTTAGGGTTGCCAGCACTTTACTGCAGAAATGGCGGAAAATTCAAATCTTGCGTCAATTCTGGGACACCTTTTATTTCTGAGATAATAAGAAGAAACTCAATAAATACAAAAATTAAGAATAATAAGAAATAAATAAAACGCAATTATAAAAGAAGTCTACAAATAAAAAGAAATTTAAAACAGAAAAAAACACGTCATGTGTAATGCATGTGACAAATTATGATACATATTGTTGATGTAGAAGTCTAGATCTGTTTTGTTTTTTTTAATTTATTTATTTATATTAATTGTCAGTTCAACTGTAGTGGTTATTGGTGATGACTTTTGGCTTTATATAGATCATTGATGATCTTGATATGTCTTTTAGTAGCCTGGTCGTTTTCGTTGGTGGTTTGAAGTAATTATGAGCGGGTTGTTATGACACACGATTCGCGTGTACGAGGAGATGTAGATGGGTCAGATTGGTGTAGCCTCGATATCGTTGACACGATGTCTCTTCTTGATGGCGTTCTGCGTTCCCTCAAGTTCATCAAATGATTTAATATCAGTGCAAAGCATTTTTCATCTAACTTTCTTTCGACTTCTGAGACAAGTACGGAGTTTGGGGCTTCGTAAAGTTAGTTGTATTTGGGGTGAGTGCGAGTTGAACCTCAATAATTAATTTGAACAACTTTTGTCTACCCAAAGAATTTTTTGTTTTTATACCTCTAAAATTCCTCACTCTTTCGATGGTTCAAACCATCATCTGTAAAGTGTTGACATGTCGTGTGTGTTTTGAAATATCAAGACACAGGGCCAATTCGGACCTCCACAAAAAAAACATTTAGCTAGAAAGAAGAAAGAAATTGTAAATAGTAGTCAATTAAGGTAGTTAAGTAGTTAAGATCAGATTTTGTTTTTTTGTTGAAATAATAATGAAATAAAGCAAAAAACAGAATGACACATGATGCAGGACCGATGCAACATTCCCATTGAGCTCGCGCTTCACATGCTTGTGGGGAAACCCCGTTTAGGTTTTTAGGTGTTTAGGTTAAAAGGGTTTAGACCTCAAGAAGAAAAAAAATATAATGACTATTTAAACAGCTAGCTGAGTCAATGATTATCAACCAGCGTAGCTGCTTTTTTACCTGGCTCTCAATGTCAGTTATTAAGCCAGTTTGAGTGTTTATTATTTATCGTTTACATGACCGGTGTATTTCCTACAGGCGGACAGTTTTGACGTACAAGCGGAAATAATACATAGAGGAACAAAATAATTCCATTTCCTCTCTTTTGCAAAGGAGCACATTTCTTTAATAAGAAATATTTAATTACCAATGCTGCCTAGCCTGATTAGATTGCTCTGTGACACAGCACGCCCATCAGTGCAAACATTATTATTTGTTCCACCTTCTTATTCGTTATAACAAAGAATTAAATAATACACATATATAAGCACTTTTGGTTTAATTTGCTGTAAATATGTCATAATTAATAGTGGCTAGAGAGTCAAATATTATAGACTCAACCAATTTTGGTAACAGGGTACTCAGCAATTCTAAGAAAAAGGCTACAAGGTCAGCTCCATGTCTAAAAAGAATTTTAAAAAACTCAATTGTAATTTTAAAATTAAAGTCAGAAAGAGTTGAGTTGTGGCCACCTCTTAGTTGCGAATAATTAGAAGTTCCCCTCTTCTCGGCCCAGAAAATATCTATCTATGTTTCCATATTTAATAATACAGCTTATGACGTCAGTCAGAGAGAGGGGAGAAACTAGTGGGGGAAACAGCCGCAGGTGGGGGAACTATCCCCACCACAGCTGGCCTGCTTATATAACCACCCTGCCTTAGGGCGGACGACAGAACGAACCGAACCGGCACTTGAAACACTGCACTCTCTCTCTCTGCACTGGCACTTGCTGCTCTACTGAAACCATGGCCTTCTCTCTCCTAACCCTTCCATGTTTTGGTCCGGCGTTGTCAGACCCCACACCTTCCTAGTGAGAATCTCTGCCTTCGTCTCGCTAAAACTAGCACCTCCTTGGGAGACTAACATGTTCATTTTTGTATGAAGAATATGTTACATTCAGACCTCTTTAAGGGAATAGTTTTGGGACAGCCCTTGTTTCACTTGAGACACCAAAGTATGTACGGAAGTATCACAAGCGGTCATGAGGCAAATAGTTTATTTGACCGATATCTTTTTTTTTTACTAAAACTCCCAAGCCGTAGTACCTAATAAATAAGAAGCCAATAAATTAATAAAGAGTAATTTGTTTTCAAAATGTTTATTATATTTCAAAACCGTTGAACTGCGAAGGGATATGACTATCGGCAATTTATCAAGTGAATAAATGAGTCATTATCAATCTTAAAGCTTGATTAAAGATCTATAGTTTATCGCGGCTTTGCATGAAATATCTCAATGAGATCTGTTCACCATTAGCAGATGATAAATGATAGATTGCACAATGCGGCTCATGAATCCAACAGGTCGCAGAGCGACACAAAACATCGACAAGATCTTTCTATCGTCTAATGATCTCTTTTGAAAACAGAGAATATGACTTACTAAATATGAAACCAAAAATAACTGGACCTAACCCGCTAAACGGTTACTGAAAACCTAGCAGTTCCTAACCCACTAAACGGTTACTGAAAACCTAGCAGTTTCCGTGTTTAGAAGTGTTTAATGACGAGGACGGTACGAAAAAAGTTATTGTCATTTGCACCTTCTTGATTTTTTGATTAGAAAGATTCTATAATTGATAATACTTTATAAAAAAAAAAACTTCAAACATGACATTGAAAAACGCAAAGCTCTTTAGTTATTTTTAGACCAATCAAAAAGGAGGAAACATGGAGAGTCGTTCGTTTGTGAGTTTTTTTTCAATTTGTTTACCACTCATTTGTAAACATCCTAGAATCTATATGTCAATATAAATAGTATATTTGCAATGTTGAGACTTTCTCTACTATTTACTAAAATAGCAAAAACTTTGAAACTGAAATGTTTCCATCTTTCAAAATTGTTTCAATCTTACATCATTTTTGTAATTTTATTTATGCCTTTTTGTTCAATTTGTAACCTTATCGTTACGACTTTAGTTAATTGCTATTGTTCGTACAGACCTCCACTCTGAAAATAAGTGATTTTTCAAATACGTCTCCGTTAAAATGAAGGGTTGGTTTTTCATACGTTGCGTAGTATTTAATTATTAGGTCTGCTAGAATGATTTTTTTTTTTTTTTTTTTTTTTTTTGAATATGTCAAAACACCATCTGCAACTTTTTACCGAGGGTATACAAGTAATTTACGAATTTACGAATACAAGTAATAAAAGAAATTTTGGCTTGCATCTTATGTTCTAATTATAATCTGTAAAACGCAATATAATTTATACAATTAAAATTGTAAAGGGCATTTATCTCCTTTTAGGGTCGATGGAGAATCGTTCTAAGAAGTTGTCCCTATCGAATCTTTCATACCATCTCACGGCTTATTCAAAGTCAGATTAAATTTAAATTTATCAAAATGTATTTAAATTCTTCAAACCCCCCAGTGTTCTGTTAAGAACACAGATTAATATTTAACGACCTTAAATTTCAATGGGGTGCCATGAATACTTAGGACAAGTTTTAACTACTTAAAACTAACTTTGTATAACAAAAAAAAATAAACTTAAAAGAGTTTAAAAGAAAAGTCACTTGTAGCTCACACCGCCACGGAGTGGGACGAAAGCTTAAATTACTTATTGGACATCCTCATTTTATGCTTTTGTAAAAAAAAAAAAAAGTTTTAGAACTTTTTTATTGTTTACAATACAACTATTTTTTTTTTTAAATCTTAAAAGAAAGAAAAAATACTTTGGCGTTAGATGACCAGTGCACTCCTTTGATCACCGGATAGGAAATAAAGATCAAATTATTCAACACATCCAACCTGCATTTGGTCCTTTATGCTCGAAAACAATTATGGTTCGCATCTTGACAGATCTTGAGAGAGCGTAGAACTCCACTGTTGGTCTGTGAACAGTCACCAGTTATCGTATGATCAGTATGAACATTACAGCCAGTAGGTTATGGTGCAGAAGTATTATGGTGAACGACCTTCCAAATACATAATCCACGGTAGCCCACTTGGTCGAGCACACGATAATGTCAGTATATTTTATCTATATGGCTAGTAATTACTTATGATTGCTATGTAACAATGTAAAATTAAATATACTTATTTGGCCGTTGGTTCAATTGCAAGTTTTCCAAATAACCATAATAATAATCAAAATGCATAATTAATTATCCTACAAGTGTTACTTTTAGTTTATTATGTATGAAGTATTAGCGCATTGAAAAATATTTTTATTTCTTAAAAATAATTTTGGTTTATCCATTTTTTTAATTCTGCCTTCTCTCATTTCATTTACACTTGTTGTAAATTCAGCGGGTACTGATACTGTCAAATGATAACCAACTTGTATGACCGTAGTAACAGGTTGATAAAGATATTGTAACTATATATATGATAAAATTGAAATGTATTCAAAAATAAATACCTTAGTTAGATACAAAAGCTGGAATATGTATTCTCGAGACATTATTAGGCTTGAGAGCAGATAAGCAAGAACTAATTGAATGGAAAAGCAATATTTAGTCATTTTGCCATAAACAAGAGGAAAGAAACCAACCCACCCCCAACAATAAACAATGTACCCGTGTTATTACATATCGTTACTACAATTATAAACTATAATTTAAATTAAATATAAATTAATCAATAAAGCAAATTAGGTTAAATAGAAAATATTTGATATAGTGAAAATGATTGTTAAGGAATATTAATACAGTGCCTCATATATTGTTATCGATATAGTTAGCATTGTTGTTTGTGTATCGATTCCGCCATTTATTTTTTCTTAACTGTATGACTACTTGAGAAAAAATAAATAAGAATGAAGAACACATCGTGCGTAAAGTTATTTATGAACCTAACATGACATGGACTAGAACCATAGAGAAGCCTGAGATTAAATGAAAGGTTATAAAATGAACTATTATCTATTATGCACCTTTCATAAATATTGTTTTACTCTTTATGAATAATAAAAGGAACTATATTATTATTATTGTTATTAGTAAATTATGAAGAAAAATAAACTCTATTTAAATCTGAAGTGATATTAAACAAGACATCCCTCCCTCCCTGGTTGATGTTGTTTACTGGAGTCACTTTGGCTGAGTGAGTGGACGGAAGTGGGTGTGGATCTGGCATACATAAGTGACACCAATGCTCTTATGCCAGCAGCACTTCCACGGTGTTGCCTCGGATTAGGCCCGTCTGAGGAATTGAGCCTCTTCTGTACACACCTCAGCCAGGAATAACATCAACATCACACAACAGGGTTGTATCCAAACAGGGTTGTACCCAAACAGGGTTGTATCCAAACAGGCATTCTCTATAGAGTATTATTTTAAGGGGACGAAGTAGGTTTTTATTAAAATTGTCAGTATATTTTAACGGTTCAAATAAGGAAATCTATAAAGCACTTCATCAATAAATTGACATCTTCAATGCTATTCAATCAAGATGTTACAATTTCATCTTCATTTTAGTTTATCATTATTGAAAAATGACTGCTATTATCCGTACTGATTTTGTGATAATAAGACTGTAACAGCACGCCTATAACATCAATTTCCAGGTTTAAAAACAAAGTGACAAATATTTATAATCCATAAAATAGGATACAAAATCACTTATTACACTTATCCAACAATATTAACTATTTTCAGTTATTTTCAAATGCCCGGTTTGACCAACAGACAGGGAATTTTAGCTTCCACTTGATTGGCCGACTATTTAAAAAATACTACCAGTCCCATTACAAAGTAATTACTATTTAAATAATTGCTTAGTAGTTGAATATAATATTAATAAATACAGCTTTATTGTATTCCTTGCTGATCAAATGACGTGATCTTAACTTTTCAATAAATGGGATGTAATATTCTATTGGCATGGGCTAAAAAGTCTTTAGGACATTAAAAATAATACTAAAACATAAAAAAATAATTTTTTTACTTCAACGATTAGTAATTAATGGGGGGGGAGGGGGCAGAGTAACTCTTTTTTTTTAAATTGAAGAGAACGAATAAGAATCATCTACATTATTTAAACATTAATTTGAGGGAGAGGGGAATAAAACAAAATCGTATGCAATATATAAAATAATTGAGAGGCAACAGCTCCGTATAAGGAGTTAAGACAGTTCTTCCCCTAAACTCCCGGAATTTATATTGTTTTTTCCCCTGACTCAGTCAATTGAGTTGTAGGAGTAAGCTAAAAAAAAAACATATCTGGACAAACATACATTAATTTGAGCTATTAAAAAAAGCAAAATTTGTAAACAAATTTTAGATTTTAGGGTGCTTGAAACAGTCAATTTGCATCGGCTCATAATTTTCAAACAGTATACTTGAGAGTACTGAGAAGAAAGATCTAACTTGTGCGGCAGTACAAATTTAATAAATAAATTGATACATTTTTTTTGTTTGGTGTAAAATTAGTATCAGAAATTTCATCAGAACGGACGTTTAATTATCAGTCATCGCCCACCCTACACAGTTAGGGTTTTTTTAACCCCTTTTTATTTAATATTTTTACAGTATGTGAACAATATATACAGAATCTCTCCTCTTGTTGCGTACTCAGATGCATTTGAAGGAGGGTAGAATTACAAAAACAACATTTGTTTTTTTAAGTTAAAAGTACAGTAGCAAAATAGACAGGTGATGGGGCTCACCTTCGGAAGTTAGGTATTTCATTTCATAGACAAGACTTTAAGAGCGTTCGAATTTTTTTTCTATTAGAAGTAAGAAATTCGGGTTATTGTAAGAAACTTTAGCTGTCACTGTTAAAACCGTACTTCTTTCATTGGGTTTGATTCATGTTTTGCAATAAATTAAAATTCTTAAAAAGAAGTGTCACGGATTGATAACAAGCTTCCTTATGTATTATAAATTAAAAATCTCTAGGCTGTGAATACGTGTGTGTGTGAATAAGTTCATTTCATAGGGCTAAAAGCGAGCTGGGGTGATAACTCAATTATTATTTCCCCCAACGGATGTCAGAAAGCGCGGGCACTAGCCATATATTTCGCTAATTGAGTTTAAAACGATTAAAACTCAAGACAAGTGACATTACATACTACAACTATTTGAAGTTTATCCATACAGATTGAGCCCTATGATCGTTTAAGATTGTTTTCGAGGCAGAAATGTTTTCTGCCGCCGTGAGCAGGACCGTGACAGAAGGCAGTGGTGTTGGCGGCAAGGTGAACCGGTGTACAAACATGCCACTTTCACATCGCCGTCCCGTCGTCTCCTTGGATATCCTCTGCTGGGATATCGTGCAGATATCCGGGGATACTTTCTAATGTCTTCACATCTTTAAGGTTGTAAGGTCGGACGAGTAACGGGACCTTACGTAACACTGGCTCGAGACTGCCCCTACCCCCGGGGGCGGCTATTCACTCCTAATAATATATGTGATCGTCAGTTTACCTTTTTTGACTGGCTGTACAGGCGAGGGTCTGCCGGCGCTGAAGCAATACACCAACAGGAAGACGATGACATCCTTCCTCATCCTGCCGCTTCACATCCTCTTCTAGTCCTGCCAGATCCCACTACACCAGAGCACATGAATCACTGACACGACATAGCTCTCGACACTCCGACAGTTAGATGCAAATGGCACGTGCTATATTGACACCGTGGCGGACGGGCCAGTACTGAGTCACTGGTATGCGACGGTGGCGCTACCTGCCTCGGTCCTTCCCACCTCGAGCCTTGCCTGCCATCTAGCGGCCGTTCTCGGCAACACCAGCAACCTTCGATTTTAATGCCTCTGCAATTTTCTTTACGTTTTTTTTTTGTTTTTTTTAGCATATTTGAAAGAAAAAGTCAGTTTTAGTTGTCTAGTAACCAAAAGATTTCCTAAGAGGCTAGTCACTCTTAAATGGTTGAGCCTTAATAGCCCAGCTGTTCAGAGAAGCCGCAATAAACAAATACGCCCTCGGGAAGACGATAGAAGGCGTCACCATATACACCGAGCTGGAGAAAGAGAGGATTAAAATCCTAGACCTACTGCAGCAGTCAGGAAGACTATTCCACTCCTTTGCTCCAAGGGGTGGAACCAGAAATAAGAAGTATCTTATTCTAGGGTTAGATGTCCAGGAGGACATCACCGAAATAAACGCGGCAATACGAAGACTGAGGACCACAGCGGACAGAAGATACATCTCCTGTGCTGGTGAATTTTTTTTCCTAAACCCCTTGAATTTATACAATGAAAAATATATATAATAAGATACTTTGCGAATTTCTCCTCATTCTGCTATGCGCAGATGCATTTGAAGGAGGTAGGGTTACTCAACAATACAGGATGTGGTTAAAATACAATAACGTGTAAACAAATCTAGGTGATGGGGCTCACCTTCAGTTTAAAAAATTGGAGAAAAAACTTACAAACTAAAAACTATGCCTAGAACCTAAAACTAAAGCTTCCAGCCACGACAGCGTCCTGCCATCGATGGGGGAATGGAGCGGGGGTTATTGTGTTAAACACCGGGTTTGTCAAGTATTGTAGTGAGTCGAAAAATTTTATATGACTACGTTGGATGAATTCATCCACCGTAGGCAGCTCAAAGATATCGTGAAGCTCACTGTTGCTCCGCTGCTCGAACGAAGTGTGCTAGCGACAGCAAAACCCTCCGTGATCCTCAACGCGATGAAAAAGAATTCCTTCTAAATGAAATTCGATTTCGCACTGTACAGCGAATTTATTATTTTTCCGTCTTAACAGAATATTGAGATATATAATTACTCAGGGCACGATGAGATAGGTTACGCTTCCTTAGTTGTACGAGATAAACTCCCAGGTTCTGGTGAACACATTTTGAAAACTCACTTGTTACTTAGATTGAGAATCTTCAAGATAATTCTATAATGAATTTAAACTTGATTATGCGCAGCAAATTATTGCGTTCAGTGTCATTGCAAACAAAGTGGTCCGCAAAAGTTGAACGCTGTTGAGCGAATGGCTGAAGCCTCAATAATAACATATTGGCAGCCAAAACCAAAAGTATAAAGTTCGTCCGTTCGCGTACTTTTTTATTTATTATTTTTGTTCAGTTGTCATGCTTTCGCAGAGCTACTGTTTTTTTTTTGATCATGGAAAAATTAATAATCAAGCTATTCACTTTTAATAATTAAGTTCATAAAAAGTTTTAAAATGTTATTATCTAACATTAAAAACAACATTTTCAAATCAATTGATTCGAATATCTTCAACAAAAACTTTGTTAGTAACTCGCTTTTGACATTTTTACGAGGACTTCAAACATAATAATCTTATGAACAAATTAAGGCCAGAAAATATTTTTTATCGTCTTTAACGAGATTTTACTTAAAAAAAAATTGTTTTGAAGAAATCCAAATCAATTTAAAATATATATTTTGTTTTTAAGCCTAAATACCATACATTGTTAAATTATAACCATACAATCTTTCATCTCGATGATGACTAATTTTGTACGTTGAGAAAAACTGGTTGTGTTCAACGTAAATCTTGTAAAACGTTAAGGTGCTTTCTATGCTCAGTAAAAACCCTTGAAACCCGCTTCATTCCCGTTTTCAAGAATGCTTTTTCTATTATTTTTTTCTTTTTTTTAAAATAATTTGTTCAAAAGTTTAACAAAGCGAATCGTTCCGTCACAATTCTCAAATCCTTGAACAGTTTCTGTCAATTAATACGCTGCCGAGAATTTCGCTTTCGTTTTTTGTTGCTGGTTGTTGTGGCCACCTCTTAATTACGAATAATTAGAAGTTCCCCTCTTCTTGGCACAGAAAATATCTATCTATGTTTCCATATTTTTATAATAGAGTTTTATTATAACTCCTTGGAAGAGACCTTTCCCTCGCGGGCGACGGTTGCCGTGGCCCTACAATCCTAGTAGTGTCTCCCACGGCAATCCAGTCTGCTTCTCTCCGGTTCACACTTGCCTTTGGGATCAGGACGGTTTTCGCCTACCCTTAGATACCGAGTGAGAATTCGTGGTCATTCCAAGACCACATAAACTACTTATAAACCTACCCTGTTCCTCGTCTCCTGAACATAGTGCACTGTCGGAGCACACCTTCTAAGGTCATATGGAGTCAGATACAAAGCGAATTAAGCTGCCTGCCGACTAGGGTGCCAGCAAGGGTGAAAGACCACAGGTCCACCCGCTCTATCTCTTTCTTAGCGCTCGCTGACCCCACCTTGGAGACTCGCACATCTGATAACTATCCGACACTGGTAAAACACAAGTTATGACCCGCACTTAATTTCGCTACCATCTCCGTCTTTTAGTAGTTCGTAATCGTGGAACTTCAACAAGTGACAAGGGTCAAAAAATGTTCACTCGCGCTACAGAGGTGTCGTTGCTATCAATGGCGAACCAGAAATGCCACATAGTCAAAATGCTTAGACCCATTTCAATCAATCCTATTTCTAACGGCCATCCCACATTCTTTGGATATGCCGTTTAAATTTTTCCTCTACGACCCTCAAGACCTCTTATATGTTCAACCCCCGACATGGGGAATGTAGTGTACAATTATTAAATAACGTTAAGGAACTGAGCACAGAGGGTCAAAGGCTGCCATAAACTCTGTTGGGTCCAGGCCGACAAATGGGTACCTCCCCCATTTGTTGCAGAATGTAGGTAAATAGATAAACGGATATATGTATCCTTAGAAAAGATACATAATTTATAAATTGCCTTAAAGTTTTATTGTGTCTATGATATACAGTGGAATCCCGATATTTCGTATCCCGATTATTCGTATTTCCGGCTAATTCGTAAAAATTTGGCGGTCCCCAGAGAAAATCCAGGTAAGTGGTATAAAAACAATGCATTTCAGTCCCCTCGGTAATTCGTATTATTTTTATGCTCGAGGTCACTTAAAACGTCTTATAATACGTATTTCCAGCTTAAAAACCTCGTTAATTCGTACTGTTTCATGAAAGGGAAAGAGGACAGTAAGAGACCAGAGAGCAGAATGAGTGCGAGATAAATGTTTTATATGAAATCCCATATGTAATTCGTACTCTTTTTACTGAAAGGAAATAAGGAGGGGAGAGAGGGAAAGTTTTAGGAATTGTACTAAGCTTTTCTTTCGTTTCTACAATTCAGTCTCGTTTTCGTTATCGTTGTGACACGTTACCATGCCTCCGAAAAAAATTAGCCTCTCTATTAAAGAGAAACAACAAATCATAAAGGCCGTAGCCAGTGGCTTTAAGCAAATTGACGTATCCAAGCGTTTTAACGTCCCTCGTTCCACGATCACTTCAGTCCTGAATAACAAGGACAAAATCACTTCCAAAACATCAAGCAGCAAAGTAAAACGCTTCAAGACTGGTGATTACGCACAACTTGAAGAGAACTTAAAAAAGTGGTTCGCGCAAGCAAGGAATTTAAATGTACCAGTTGGAAATATTTTAAAGGGGAAAAGCGCGAGTTTTTGCAAAACAAATGGGAATTGAAGACTTTCGTGCAAGTGATGGATGGTTCGATAGATTCAAAAAAAGACACAACATTAAATTTAAGAAGCTTAGCGGGGAAAGTGCAAGTGTGTCAGATAAAGTTTGTTCTGAGTGGAAGGACATATTTTTTTTTTTATGTTTGCATTAAATACGTTTTTTAATTTTGTACTCCCGATAATTCGTACCAAACTGTCAGTCCCTTGACAATACGAATTATCGGGATTCTACTGTATTAGTGTATCGATACCAGTAGAGGTATCTGTCTAAATAACTATATAAGTAATTAAAAGAAACCGCCCATTCACAGAAACCCAGCAGATGCGTTCACACCGACCTGTAAATATTTACATTGGGATGTATTTGGAGTAAAGGCATCATTATTTTGAAGCTTTGGTGCTGCAACCAGAAACTTAATCCCGACTATAAAAATAACGTTAATTTAATAATGAACAATTACAACAAATAACACTATCAACAAAAAACAAGGCAAATTGTGGAATGACTGAATGGTAAACACAGTAAGAGAAGTAAAACAAAAAGTGAATGGAGAGAGACAAATCCTGCCTTCTAGATAAAACAAGCGCGTGTATAATTCCCTTCTGAAGGCTGAGTTTAAAAATACTGCGATCAAATGACGGGTAATAGTGACCCCAAACCTCAGCCCAAGGAGAGGGGTGCTACCAAAAAATTGTTTCTTGTGTGTCCTATACCAAAGGACCCCTCCACGGAAGAATTTTCTGTAGGCTGCTGAAAATTACCGTATAGGGCTCCTAAGGTAACGTATAAATTGGGAAAGTTACCATCAAATGACGCCATGACAAACCTCCACTGCGAGAGGCGATCAGATACTGAAGACGATCACCAGTGAACAACAGAACAGTTCATACAAGTTAAGTTGTAAATAATTTTATTGTTGAATTTGTGATGTCTCTTGACTTTGTGAGTATTCCGTGGATGCACCAGAGGCAAATCCATTTTCTTTTCAATCTCAAAGATCGGTCCATATAGATGAGCCGGGTCAGTAAAATTGAACGAGTCGTTCATCCTTTAAATGACCGACATTTTCTTGAGGAAGTTCAATGTAATAATAGAGAGTGCTTTCAAGTACATCTTCAAAATTTTGGGGTTTATTTGATTTCTTTTATTTTTGTTGTTTTTTATTTTATTTTTTCACTTATAGTACTTGTACTGGAGTATAAGGTTTTTTTTTTATCACCACATGTTAATTAAACAAAGAAAAACTTTTGATATTTTTCCTTTTAATGTTATTTCTCCGCAAAATATGTTCCAGGAAGTATTCCTCTTTTCTCAACTGGATTATTACTAAGGTCGTTCCTGAACATTTATTTAATGCAAGACTTCTTCAATAATTCACTCAATTGTACATGAACATGTTGTGGAAAAATAATATTAAATAGTTTGAAAAAAGTTATTTTGAGGAGATGCGAATATCGTACATACAAATAAATGAAACGTTTGTAGTAATTGGAGGAGTTATTTTGAGTTTTGACGCTCCAACCAAAACTTAATCCCGACTAAAAAAAGTACTTTTAAAAATAAATGATCAACACCAGAAGATATAGAGTGTCGAATAATTAATTGAAGGGAAAATAAATTTGGTGATTTCTTCCTTGTCAGTAAAACAGCACGTTATTGACATAAGGTTATGCAAGGAGTTGCTGGAGTGAGGACAGCTGGTGCCACTGTATCGTTTCGTACGTTGATGTACAATCGCTGCGACCAAATGACGGGTAATGGTGACCCCAAACCTCAGCCCAAGGAGTGGGGTGCTACCAAAAAATTGTTGCATGTAATCCTATACCAAAGGACCCCTCCACGGAAGAATTTTCAGTAGGCTGCTGAAAATTACCTTATAGGGCTCCTAAGGTAACGTATAAATTGGGAAAGTTACCATCAAATGACGCCATGACAAACCTCCACTGCGAGAGGCGATCAGATACTGAAGACGATCACCAGTGAACAACAGAACAGTTCATACAAGTTAAGTTGTAAATAATTTTATTGTTGAATTTGTGATGTCTCTTGACTTTGTGAGTATTCCGTGGATGCACCAGAGGCAAATCCATTTTCTTTTCAATCTCAAAGATCGGTCCATATAGATGAGCCGGGTCAGTAAAATTGAACGAGTCGTTCATTCGTTAAATGACCGACATTTTCTTGAGGAAGTTCAATGTAATAATAGAAATTGCTTTCAAGTACATCTTCAAAAATGTTTCGGTTTATTTGATTTCTTTTATTTTTGTTTTTTTCTATTTTATTTTTTCACTTATAGTACTTCTACTCGAGTAGAAGGTATTTTTGTTTTTGTAATTGTGTTACTTACGTCCCTTCTAGCATATTCGTACATATTTTTCAATTTTTTCTTGCTTGTTGTTGGTCACCCTTGTATTTTTATTGCTCTCCTTTCCTGTTGCAGAAAAAGAAGGATTAAAAAAAATGTTCACTGGCCTGTTAGCTCTTTGGTTTCAAATGTCCGGGTAATCGAATACTGATGTTTCTGGGCGTTTTTTTTTTTTCAATTTTGTGATCTGTCGAAGTCAACTTCCTTAAAATCCTTGCTACATAAGTGCCTCGTTTTTTTAGTTGGTTTACAATTCTCTCGCCTTCCGCCATTAACACATTTCATTCTCTTATCTTCATCCGAGGGAAAACCAGCGATAAACAAAAATAAGATAGAAATGTAATAAAAGCCATATTGGAGTTTAATTAGTCGATTGGTTGTATATTTTTATAAATTTCTTATTTCCCCTCTTCCTTCCTGACCATTTAGTTAATATAGTTCTTTGAAAAAAAGGGAAAATGTCCCGAAACATGTTGTGGAAAAATAACATTAAAAAGGTAAAAGTATTTATAAATGAGATGCGAACATCGTACATAAAAATAAATAAAACAAAGTGATTGGAGGAGTTATTTTAAGTTTTGATGCTGCAACCATTAGGTTTTGGTTAAAAAAAATCCTGTTAAAACTAAATGATCAACATATAGATAGTATCTAATATATTATATAATTATATTATGTTAAATAATAATATATGATTTATAGTATATAATAAATAGATAGTCTGTAGAATAAAACAGCAGATTATTGAGTTAAGGTTATGTAAAGAGTTACTGGAGTGGGGGGCAGCTGGTGCCACTGTATCCTTTCGTACGTTGATGTACAATCGCTGCGACCAAATGACGGGTAATGGTGACCCCAAACCTCAGCCCAAGGAGTGGGGTGCTACCAAAAAATTGTTGCATGGGTGACCTAACCAAAGGACCCCTCCACGGAGGAATTTTCAGTAGGCTGCTGAAAATTACCGTATAGGGCTCCTAAGGTTACGTCAAAATTTGGAAAGTTACCAGGAAATGACGCCATGACAAACCCCCATTGCGAGAGGCGATCAGATACTGAAGACGATCACCAGTGAACAACAGAACAGTTCATACAAGTTACATTGTAAATAATTTTATTGTTGAATTTGTGATGTCTCTTGAATTTGTGAGTATTCCGTGGATGCACCAGAGGCAAAGCCATTTTCTTTTCAATCTCAAAGATCGGTTCATATAGATGAGCCGGGTCAGTAAAATTGAACGAGTCGTTCATCTTTTAAGTGACCAACAGTTAGGTAAGTTTGTTCCACTCGACAGCCGCGTCCTGTTCATGCTAGAAGATTGAAATTTTACACCGAGATAATCACATTTAATAGCGACAAGACAAGAATACTCTAATCTTCATAATAATAGAAGTAAGTATCATTAATTAATATGTCGGTGTTAAAAAATGTATATATTTATTTTATATAATTTTTAGTAGGCTATCAAATTAAAGATACTGATGAATAATATTTAATAAGTGCTTAATATGAGCTTAAATTGTCTAGAATTATGTAAAGTTATTAGCATTCAACAAAAGAGGGGGGGTATGTGATCTTCAGTTAAATAATGAAATATGTTTAGTCAATTACATATAATTAAAAAATAAATTCATCATATTATGTAAGGTATCAATTTAATAATATTTAAATCAGCATCCTAATTAACATTATGAGTTTAAGCTTTAGTTCACTATTATTCAAACATTTCATTAAAACTCCCGAGAAAATAGTTTTCACAACTGTAAGAAAAATCTTAATTACCGCTTACATTAAGCTATATCTATTTTACTGTCTAATTTTACTTTTGTCATTAGTGAAGGCTAGTCAGTAGTAATGTCATTAATATTGCATGCACTGTTGGTTCTGTACTGGCTACTATGTGTCATTGTCTTTTACTTTTTAATTTTAAAGATGACTGAATTTGAAGAGAATTTTGAATTGTTTTCAAGAAATGCTATATTAAATATACAGTAAATTATGGCAAACATGAATTGATTCTAATCGATTATATAGTAGTGGAACACATTGTGTGTATAAAGCAATTCATCTTTATTTGTATCAATTATTAACAGATGGACGCTCCCAGATATGATAGTCCACAGTTAAGTTACAAACCTAGATGGATAAATAAATGTGTTTATTAAATTATATTTTTAGTCAAGTAAATATCTTATTGCAGTAATAGTTTCACATTTATTAACTAATCCGTAGAAAGCCCTTGACACGCACTTATATGCAAGGTATACCTCTTAACAAAACACAGGATAGGCAATAGTTGAGCATCGTCTTAGTGAAAGCCGTTTGCAATAGATCTATAAAAATTAAACACCCTTATCACCTAGTTTTTAAAAGGGATTGTTATTTTTAGAAAGTTATGTTTACGATAATGATCCTTTGAAAAGTAAAACTAGCTTTTCGATTTCCGCTTTCCCCCGATATCGTATTCAATATTCTTTTAATATAGAAATAATTTTATATCTGATATTAAAGATAGACAGCGAGAATAATTCATTTAGTGTGATTAAGGTTGAGCAATTTACAGCTTTATTTTAAAATTAAATGCATAAAACCCAATTTGATATAATTATTTAAATATTGTTTATAGGTTTCAAGATATTAATAATCTGTAGAGATGGTGCTGTACAGAGAAAATAACTTTTCTAAGAAATGCAATGTTAACATTAATTTATAGACTTTTTATTGCGTTCTTTACCCGTACTTTCTTACATTGCAATGTTATTAGCATGTTATTATATTTTTGATAATTTCCTACTCTAGAATATGTGGCAACAGGAAAGGTATGTTGGCTTCCAGTTTTTGAATGAAGTCAAAACTCGGAGTTAAGGTAAGTGGCGTAACAAAAAATGAAACAATACACTGTACTGAAATTTATTTTTTCTAAAAAAAAAAATAAAATAATGAGTGAAATATTTTAACTCGCTTTATTTCAACTTACACTACAACAAAAATTACCGACTTAAAATTATTAATAAAAGTATATATTTTGTAATTATATTGATGTTAAAAAATAAATAACTTATCGATTAATCTCATGGTTTGTAAAGATTCAACTCTCATTTGAAAATATCATAGGTCATTATTTGATTAATTTTATTTTTAGTTTTATTCCAGATTGAAGGGGCTTCTCTTCAGTACATTATATTTAACGGTGAGTTCACAATCGGCTCCAAATTCAGACATGAGTTTGTTCAGATGTCAGCTTTGTTTGATTTGAAGAATGAGTAACATAAAGTTTATGACACATGATGTGTTATTTGTTCCTAACGATATTTAAAATAAAATCTAGATATAACTCAAAACATAAATACTTTATGCAGTGATATATGTATATGAAACAGTTTGTCAGTTTGAATTTAATAAATAGCAACAATTGCTGAAACAGATATTAGCAATAATATAAGGTACGATGTAAATAAACGTCTTGTAGTTTGTGAATTATATAACTTCGAATCTTTTAATCACTTAACAATTAACTTTATTTTACTCACTAACTTGTAACAAACAATTATTTCTCATTAATGTAATTTTCTCTGAAGAATGATTATCGTACCGTTATTAATCTGTCGATAATTTTATTCATTTCTCACTAAGCTTGTAACTATTGCCGAACTATAGACGCATTCAAATAAACAATTTATACTGGCATGGGCGGTCATAACAGGTGTTGTTCTATATATTATGTCAGTTAGTTCTATTCATAACCCTTTTTTTGTTTTGTAATTAAACAAATTAAAAAGAATTCATTTTTTAATATTATTTTCTTAGCCGATCTATTTGTAAATGAATAGATGATGAAACAGCTGTAGGTGAAATACCAGACCTAAAGTAAAAGATTTATCATTGATAAAGGAAATGTGCAGAACTTAATGATGATCAATAAAAATATTTGTTAATTTCATTTAATGTTTTGAAAAGAATTTGTTGGTATTGATCAATCTTCAATCAGGCATAATATTGACAGCAATCATAACCCATGATTGTTACAATCTCTCAGTTAAATAGTTTTTAATTGTAATTTATTGTACGCTCAAGTTTTCTTCTGTAAGCCAAGAAATACGGGGAATAACACGTCCTTTTAAAACTGAAAGCAAGACATTGTTTATGTTTGTAATTTACTGTTTGAAAAAAAACAAAAACATGACAATTGCTGTTTCTGTTATCGATGAGAGAGTAGAATAATGGCCTTTGTGATGTGCTGTTATTTATCAATGTTAATATATTAATTATAATGCTGTATGTTAATGCAATCTTACAACAAACCAGACCCTTTTAAGATATCTCGGCGAACTCTTCTATCTTTCTGGTTTATATGTTTTTATAAGTTTTGCGTGACAAAAAAATAATCTGATGTACCTAATAACATTTTCTTTTTTTTTTTTTTTTTTAAATAATCTCCCAATATGTCCAGTTTCTTGTCTGTTTTGAAGAGTTATGGAATAAATTTAATTAAAAATGATGAATCATATGTAGGAAATGCATAAAAATTGCTTCAATTTTAAAGGTTATAGTCTGTATGTATGTATAAATAAATTTTTTTTATTTATTTAAAGAGTTTCCAGTCTATTAGTATAATTTTTATCTGGCCATTGCTTTCTGGATGTGGATAGTACGCCTGGTCAACATACGAGGGTGGTCTGAAAAGTTTCGACTTAACAAAGCTTTTATTTCACTAGCTTTTATTTATTTTATTATCATCTTCATGTTGTGGTCGGAAACTTGTCAGACCACCTGTGTAAGGTATTACATAGCCATACATACATTTCACCTCAAGTTTCCCCTCCCCCTTTTCCCAGGTTCAAATTGCGACCCTGCCAATATATTTTGTCTGCGGCTGATAATAGTAATAATTAATAAATTGTGGGATCCATACCACAAAGAACTCGACTATATTAAAAATATAGATATGTTCATTTTATATTCATTCATTAACTATTAGACCATAATTTGCATTAAATCTTATATTTTTTTCCTTATTAATATCTGGTTCACCAATCATTTTTATTATTTAAGATGAAACTTTCTAACTTCATATATGATTGTATAAACTATTTATGTTACACTTATATATAACTCTTTTAATCTGTTATATTCTTCTTAATAAAAATTCTCTTACTATTTTTAACATATCTCTTTCTGGGACAGACATACAGAGTATACGTAAACATTCTCTATTAATAAATTCTATGAAACTCTTAACGTTTTTCTTTCATCAAATAAAAAAACAGATATCCTAAAAAATAATCCATTCATTCCTTACGTTTAGTAGGACTAGGCCATCTACTTATTTTTCATGAACAACCCGATTTCGATTCTGGGCCAAGTCTTCCACTTCCGCTTAAAATACACAGTTAATTATTCATTAAAACCGCCTGTTGGTTGAACTAGGAAACTTCTTTTCTATTTAAACCGAGGTTAAAAGCACTGTTAGATTAGGATCAATTAGGTTTACATCTTTCCTCAGTTCGATAAAATTTTAATCTGACTTTATTTCGAAGCATTCAACTTCGGTTTGAAAAAAAAAAACACTGTCAAAAAATAATTCTTTTATCATCAAACAGTTTTCAAAGTTTTGACTTCAAGCTTTCAGAGAAAACAATATGAAAGAAAGAACACAAGCCCGGTCTGGAGGCACTGAGGCATTAGTTGGGTTGATTGGTTCCTGAAGTCTGATAATACATAATTAATAATTTAATTAGTAGGTAATTGATTTTTAATTTTCAATTAAAAATAAGTCTGATTGTAAGTTATTATAATTAGAAGAGTGAATAGTGATTGTCTATTGAAGTATGTAAACATAGAAGGGTAGGTAAAGAACCAAGCCGAGGCGTTGCTCGAAATGTTTATTGGAGGAATATACTGTAAAAAAAATTGTTATTAAACAGTCATACTTAGTAAGCAATATTTATAATACAAAACTCAATCTTTTACATAAAATCAATTAAGGCCTACAAAAATTATATAATTAACTTTACTTTGTATTTAAATTTCTTTTTCTAGAATTTTGGGGGCAATCTATTCGCCTAGCCTACTCCTCCATCGATACCTCTTAACTAAGAACAAAATATGGAAGAATTACCTTTAGTTAAATGTTGGGAATACTTGGTAAAAAATCATATTTTCTTATAAATTTTATTGACACCTTAACATATAAAAATTGTTTTATCTATATTGCATTATAATAGGTAGATTTAAATTATTGTCGATTCGTTAATTTATTAAGACATAAATATCAGTACACCTATAATAATACTATTTAAAAAAAAAAAATATTGATTAAATAAAGAAGCCAGTCTACAATTCTATTTTAGAAGCTTAATTACGGCAGTAACAGCCATGTAGCCGGTGATTCCATAGCCAATAAAGAAAGCTATAGCCCTAGCGGGCTGAGGAACGACAACGACAGCATAAACGATAGTGTGAACGACTCGAGCAGCAGTGAACAGTTTCATAAGTGTTGTTGCAGTGGAAGGATCCGGGTTCGTTAGGAGGTAAGAGAAAGCTGCTGACATGAAAATCGGAATGTTTTCCAAATCGTTTAAATGAGCACTGGAAAAGTGAAATGTAACAGTTATTTATAATGATGAAAAACATAATAATCAAAATTTTAAGATTAATACTCAAAAAGAGTCATTTTGTGCTAAGAGTGTAGACAAATAATTTTCTGTGATATATGTCAACAGTCTTACCTTAATAGGTCAACATTTTAAATAATCAGTCATCTTCTGGACATTGAATGATAAAATCATTAAATATAATCAATTATGATTAAAGAGTCTATAAATCGTTATCACTGGATTGGCAACCTTTAGGTAAAACCATGATGAAAATCATATAGATTTAGACCTATTGAATGTAACTGTATGAAAATTTAAAAAAAAAATTACGGAAAAGAGTATCAGACTACTTTGTAAAACTATTTGTCAACAACATTAATAAATATTTTATTAAAGAATTATGAATATAATTATATTTATACATTAAATAAACGAATAGGCATTTTTATTTTCAAATATCATCTGCAGGGTTTACGTTCACTATATACTTACCATACTTGGTTTTACCGTATGTATGAACATATATATTTTAAATAGAACTGAAATTAAATATAGGACAACGATAATGGCCATAAAAAAACAATACATTAAATCGAATAAAACAATCTATTGAATAATTCATAAAATGCTAATGCTCTAACTGGCCAGGTATATAACATTACAACAGAACAATAATCATAACTATTGTATATTCACTATCATTAATTAATTCAATCTAAATAAGAGATTGTCTTTAATCCCTTTGATGTTCAGTCCGCAACAGAGACAAACAACGCTTAAGTTCAAAAACCTACGAAATAATCAAATACACATGCATAGTTGCAAATATAAAATCTACCAATTTTATCGGGCTAATTTCTAATTCCATAGAAAAAAAAAAGTGTTCCAAAAAAAACCAAGTAAATAGAAACTAAACAAAACGTAGCGAATGAGCAATATTTACCTTCTGACTCTTTCAATATCGGGATCTTGTACTCCAAAAGTTGCTCCTTTTATCAATTTTACGTCCTCAGGGCTGATAAAAACCTGAAACAGAATCAATTTAATTTTAACTACAAAGTTTTATTTTATATATTAACGCCAATCCAAGGTTGAATTATTAAGGGTTTCTTTGGTTTTGTATTCGGCGTTTTATGCTCTTATGTACTCCCATTCAATGCAGGCAGTCTATTCTATTGTAAACCACCCAGTCCTATTTACGAAAGTTAAATAAAATTTGACTTTCTTTCAAGTCGTTTGAACTATTTATGATAGCCACTAAATCATGTTTGAGCCCTTTGAAATAGTTCATCTTCCCTTTAAATATAAATATTATTTAATAAAGGTATGATAGCGACAAGGAATTAAAATTGCGTCTAAATCAATTAACAGGAAACATATCAATCTCTCAAAATGATAAAATGGTAGTTATATTTGGTATGAGTTTGATGAAAGTCATACCTCAAGCGCACCTTTGTAAATTAGAAGTTGTCAATATGTGCAATTGTTAATGATAACAATAATTTTGTGTTGTAACGAAAATAAGTTGTCTGCACTCACGCATATTTGAATTTACAAGTTCTTACAGGAGTCACGCTGCCATTATCAAGTGCTCAGGTTTAGTATCCATGCAACCTGGGTAGAGTATGATTTGTTACTGAAGGTTTTAAACTTCTTCTAAGTATGCACTGATTTAAAAAAATAGCACAGAAAGGCAAAACTAATAAATATCATTTAACAAAATAAATAAATAAACAAGACATAGGAAGGCTCAATAAAGAGGAGATTATTAAAAAAGTAAGATTTAAATATGGTAAGGATATATGAAATTTGAATGTGGAAGGAACAAAAAAGTTCCAGGATGATTATGTCGATAGGAGCAGTATGGTGAGCTGGAACAGACCAAATTCAAAACCAAGGAAGGTGTATTAAAGTCGTGGACGAATGGAATAGGTCTGATTTTCAATCAGATTTTGACTAAACAAATTTATATTTCAAAACATAGGTAATCTGTGAACGGTGAAGTATAGTTATAGCCTAACTAGTTATGTTAGTTCTAAGATTGGTGGAAGGAAATTTGTGTGAAGACAAACCGAATCTACTTCGTTCATTGCCCTAATCTATTATTCACAATCATGGTTTTTCTCAGACAACATTATAACAAGTTGATGGCTTAATAATAATAAAAAATGTTCATTACTTTTTTTTTTTAAACAGTACATACGTACAATGGTTTGGTACCTTACTATCGATACAATGTTCACTATTGTACTTATGAGCGGTTTAAGAACAAAATTTTTAATGCTGGGAACTTAAATATAATGTGAATGATAAATAGAAAGAACAATGTATTGAAATAAGTAAGGCAACCATTAATTTCAGTTTGACATATTGTACAATTGTAATAGAATATCATCAATGGCGGATCAAGGTTAATGAAGCAAAATGCTCCCACATTACCTTCACCCTTTGTCGCAAGACTTGTCCACTAGTTTATTTTAATTCTATTCCTCTCCCTGTATCCGAGACAGTACGGTACTTAGGTTTCCATCTTGACAAACGACTGACCTGGAACCCACATACGAGACTAAACAGACGCTTTGGACAACTGTACAGACTACTTAAAAGGACATCCCATCTCTCAATAGAAAATAAACTACTAATCTACAAAGTTATACTTAAACCAATCTGGACATACGGAATAGAGCTATGGGGGACAGCAAAAAAGTCGAACATCAAGCGTATCCAATCCTTTCAATCAAAAGTCCTGAGAACAATAGTAAATGCCCCTTATTATGTCAGCAACAAAACCCTTCATAACGATCTTAATATACCCTACATTCTAGAACTCATCCCTTCCAAGTTTATGAAATTCCACAGTAGCCTTTCCAACCACCCTAATCCTGTAGCACAGTCATTGCACTGCGCCACTCATCCCTATAATCCTCCTCGGAGACTGAAACGGCAGTGGCCTCGTGACCTGCTATAAACGCGTGACAGTGGGAGTCCTGGCAATGGCCAGTTTCTCCAATTATGTCCTGAGCGTCTGTGGCTCTTGCTATCCGGTGACGCGGCTGACGGAGGAGCGTGGGGGACTTCCCAAGACTCCGCTTTCTCTTCGCCTGTGGATTTGGGAGGTCTCTGGGCTGTCTGTAAATATTGTATGAATGAGCGAGTGAATGATGAACTGTAAATATGGTATGAATGAGAGCGTTTATCTTATTACTTATTGCCTTATAAAAGACAGATTGTAATTATAGCACAATAAAGGAGTAATAGAATATATTCACTTTTCTTATGGATGCAAATTTAGAGTAATTACCTATGTCATTAATTTGTGCCTTTATGGAGTAGGGCCATTGCCAAAAAAAAAATAAAAATCAGTTCTAGAGTACAAGTATGGTTCAATGAAAGGAGTATTTAATTTGTCACAGATATTTTTAATGCTGGTCCAGTGGTACGCTCTATGATGTACATTTTGTTTTGTTTTTTCATAACCCCTTTAAATTTACAGATAGTTATAGATCCTCAGGCGAATCTATTTACAAATTATTTTTGTATTTCCTGTAGCGTCGCTACATTATATACAGGTTTTGTTATTTTATAAAAATTATATAATGGAATAAACAAGTATAATGATACACATTATACGTGACTGGACTGAACTGACTAACAAAGGGATGTACATTAATATTATATTACATATTTATGCAGGATTAATTTATTTTTTGGTGAAAGTTTGGGAACATTTTGTACATTGACTATGACTGTCTGCCACTTATATTTATGGGAACGAAATTCGCCTGAGGATCTATAATTATATATAATTATCTGTAAATTTAAAGGGGCTATGAAGAAGGAAAAAAAAAAAAAAAAAAAAAAAACATTCGTTTTCTATTCAATTTAAGAAAAGTTAAAATAATGAAAACAGGTTATTTGAACTTTGATAAGTTGCAATAGTTCTGCTCTCTGTCATCAATAATCTTAAATAAGCTGAAGGGATATGCAATTGTAATTTCGTTTAAGATAAAAACCACCGTTTGAAGAATGTATGGAAGAAACAAGAAGTCGCTAACTTTGAAGCACGCCCTGGTAATGGTCTTGTGTCTGTATTCCTCTACTTAAAAAGTGATTAGAACACTAGGTCTAAGGGGTCAGTATTACGCTCCGGCAAGGCGAGAGGCTCCGCAGAATAGTGCACCGATCTATCTTCTCATCCGATCAGACCGGAAGCGAACCCAAGGCCGGAACCACCGTAGGCTTCGGTCAGCGAACCATGCCACACCTTCCAGATCCTTTTAACCTGCCAGTAATTCAACTAGCGATCTAATACAATGACAAGTACATCCGCCTAAAGTTGTTTGCAGTCAATATCGTATTTCAGCTTGATCAGGTCATGCGTCGCTAAATGCTTCAGACATCAAAGCCTTGTTGATCGGTAGATGGGGCTCGTGCACCCGTAACCCATAACTTGTTAATTCTGTAGAATTTTCAATAGTGTGTAGCGACCGCTAACTACATAAGATAAATCACCCTATACTCTATTATATATATTGTAAATTAATTTAAACAAATGTAAATAACATAAATAAGTCATTGTAAACAATAAAAAGTGCAGCTGCAAGTTAATTAGTTAGGGACTGGGAGGGTTCACCTTCTACCCAGAATCAGGTAGCGACCCAGGCCAGGCCTAGGGCTGCCGAACAAAGGGTCACCGCATACTGAGCTGGCATTGGATACAATAACGAGGCAGACGGTTGGAGCTAACGGCCCACCACTAACTATAAATATGGGCAGATCTCGGCCTGTAATTCATTCTCCTGATGACTTGCGTCTGCATATGTTCAAGACTTGGCCTTCTCATTTATGAAAACCTCTGCACCTCTCTTCCTGACCTCGCTATGTTTTAGTCCGGCCTTGTCAGACCCCACACTCTCCTAGTGGGATTCTCTGCCTTCGCCTCGCTAAAACTAGCACCTCCTTGGGAGAGACCTCTCCCTCACGGACGACGGTTGCCATGACCCTGCAAATTTTCCTATCAGACCTCCTGCGGTAATCCAGTCTGCCTCTCTCCGGTTCACACTCGCTTTTGGGATCCGAACGGATTACGCCTACCCTCAGATACCGAGTGTGAATTCGTGGTCATTCCAAGACCACATAAACTACCTACACTACCCACCCTATACCTCTTCTCTTGAACATACTGCATTGTCGGGGCACATGCCTTTCAAATATGGAGTCAGATAGTAAGACCGTCATGAAACGATTGTCCAGGTCATAGCCTAATCAACCCTCACTTCGTCGTTAGGGCTAGGGTAACTAGACACCCCCCTTCATGACGACTCGACAGAGTGGAATAATAAAGTTTTGGAAGAACTGGGACTACTTTCTCGTCACTTCTCGATTTGGAACAACGCTATACTGACGAAGGAACATCCAGCAATGGCGTATTAATGAGAAGGGGCCACTTAGGATTTGCCAAAACACGAGTCATGTAAACCCAGGCTTGAGACAATGAGTAACGCGTTGTTGGTTTAAATCGACCTTAAAAGGTCCAACGACGATTAATTTCCACCACTGTATCTTTACCAAAACATACACTGTGCTCCCCTAAGTATTGTCAAGTAAACCTTTAAAATATTCCAGATATTTTTCGTACATATTTAAACGTAAAGCCTCTCTCATCGGTCTTGGGCCTAATCATAGCTATAGGTTATAAATATACTGAAACTTTAACAGTTAAAATCCCTCAATACGTTCAGTTTTATTTCAGGGTACTCTGTCAGTCTTACAGTCAGGGTTAAGAATGCCGATGTCCTTGATTCACCGCTCTATCGAGCTAGGTGTCAGTAAACACATTGCATCACTCTCCACTAAGTGGTCTTGTGCAAATAGTACTAAAAGTGTTGGAATGTCTTTGAATCGAAAATAGACATCTTGTTTTAGAAAACAACCAGGATACATCATGCATCTGTATTATCTTAAGACGGCGCCTCGGTATAGTTTATGCCCAGAAAATATTTTGAGTAAAGCACATATATAGACTGTCCCAGAATTAACGCAAGATTTGATTTAAATAGAAAACACAGTTTTTAGTATTTTTTTATTGAATTATAAAGTAAATAGGATAGGGTTATTTATGCAATAACACATCGGGCAAATGGCCTCCACGACTTTGCTAGCACATACGCACTTTTTTGTCGAAATTTTCCATGACCATTTGGCATAAATGTGGTTGAATTTCGTTGATGCAGCGCTGAATTTCTTCTTTTAACGCACGGGTGTATGTGAGCTTGTTGACATACACCTTTGACTTCAAATAACCCCATAAAAAGAAATTTAAAGGTGTTAAATCACACGATCTAGGGGGCCAATTCTGATCACCGAAACGAGAGAGTACACGACCTGCAAATGTCTCATGGGCTGTATGGCATGTGGCACCATCTTGTTGAAACCACATATTGGCCACATCAATATCATTCAATTTCGGCACAAAGAACTGTATTTACGACACCAAATTGATGTTCTTGGATTTCAACAACACTCTCAGCCATTGCTTCGATATTGACATTTGAACGGCTTGTTTTTGGACGACCGGTGTGTTTAGTGTCTCCAACTGATCCAGTCTCCCTAAATTTTTCAATTAATCTCTTCACAGTTGATGGAGTCAAAACACTATTCCGACCATATTTTGTATGAAATTTCCAAACTGCGGCCGCCAAACTTTTATTATTTTTGAGATAATGTTCAACAATAAAGACACGTTGTTCTATCGTGTAACGCTCCATTTTTACTAACCCTAAACTGTCAGCTGTCAAATTGTTTTTTTTTTTAGGGTTGCCAGCACTTTACTGCACAAACGGTGGAAAATTCAAATCTTGCGTTAATTCTGGGACACCCTTTATAAACATGTTCGGTAATCAGCTGTTTTGAGTAGTATTTTATCCTAAATTAAGATAAAAATCAGCTGTTTCTGAATTAAATATTAAGTATTTTTGGTATCCTTTCATTATATTATGTAATTTGCAATTTAGTAATAAAGTTAAAGAGAATGAGATGTTCCAGAACAACCCATATAACTTATTTTGTCTTTTTACAAAGATTATTGTCAGAAAAACTTTTGATTGAATTTTTGTCTTTGAGAAAGGTCAACATATCCTTACGCAACATTTTTTTCAAACTTTCAAAATGTATACTATGTTATAAAGTGGTGGTGTGTGCTAGTACAGTTAGTTATTCTGGGTTATCACTGAAATACTAAATCACTTCAGAAAAAGTCTGAACAGTTTGAAAGGTTATTTATTCAGGTGTAATAAAAGAAGGAGTATCACGTAGAAAGATCTTTGAAAAAAAGTCCTGGTTTTAAATTTGAAAAAAAAACAACAAAAGTAATCTTATCTTTATTTAGCAGAAAACAATGTGCTACTCGGTTCGGTGTTTAAAATAGCACCGAGACAATCAGCCGAAATCTTTAACTTAGCACTTGTAGGTTTAACAAAATAATGTTTCATTTCGGAAACAGCTGATTTCCCAACATATACACGCTGACTTATTTAAAAACCCTGTGCCATTAGGATATCTCTCGATTCAATTATTTCTTGAAGCGACCTTATATTGTTTTAAAAACGCATATTTTTACCGAACATTCCCACAATTGTTACGCAAAACGTATGAGAAATTCATACAAAATGGACAGGAATGAAGTTAAATACTTATGTTCTTGTGACAACAGAACATTGGAAGATTCTTCTGGGTCTTTGGCACTCCAGGACGTGCAATAAACGAGTGGTTCATACGCAGATGCGAGTGCTACAGAGCATAAACAATGGCCTGGCTTGACCTGCTCTGAATATATATGTTAGTTATTAAATTCCTCACGCTAAGTAGATATCTACGAGCTAAGAGGCAAGAGATTTCGAGCTTACATTCTTCAATATTTACTGCACTAAGTTTAATGGAGAGAAGCCTACAACAGAAATAGCGTATATAACATGTTTTGAACATATTTCACAGTAGGCTTTCATTGGTATTTACATATTTTTTTACTTATGGTACAATCATTCTGTCTGTACATCTCTCAAAATCCATTTCCTAACTCCATTGAACACATTTATAACGTTGTTATATAATTATCATAGTTGTCTTTCCAATCATATGTTCAATAGTACAGCTGTTCTTCACTGCCTTCATGATATTTATGCATTTATTATATAACGCAGCGTTTCACAATGTCTTAACCACGTTAAATAAAATCGTTGAATTAAACACGTTTAATGTGAACGTGAGTGCTCAGAGTAGAAGCTGAGTGAAAACGAGCCAAGGGATTCGCTTCAAGGTCTTTCTCATGATTAGGCCGTTATGAAAACCACATCAAACCGCCGCCGGTCGACAATTCTTGTTCGAGAGAACTTTCTGAAGAAAATTTGTAGTCATACGTAAATGTCCAAGTGAACTGACCTTTTAAATATATACAACACAGCTCAGCTAGTTTGAAGTAGAATATTTCCGGACTGATTAACAGTACGAAGTCAGAGGGCAAAAATATTACAAGGGATTTAATTTAATATATCTCTCATATATACTAGATTAATTTTAAAATTTGTAAAAAAAGAAAAAAGAAAAAAAAGTTTAAGTTTAATGCACATAGCAAATTTTATGATGGCATTGTATGAAATGGATTTACTTAAAAGCTAGAGATGTCTTTGAACTCAAGTAGTGTGAATATAGTGTAAAATAACGATGCAATGTAGTTGGAGTCCAACTATCTATCTCCAATATAGAGAGAAATTATTTAAATATAACGCAACCTATTTTATCTTAACGAAGCAGTCATAACTAGCTAATTAAGATTATAATCACTTAAGGGCGTCTTCGCACTATAAATGCGGTAAGTTCTAAACTTCAGACATTTGACTTAGTACTTTATTTGTTTATAATAGAACCCATAGGAATACCATCATGAAATTCGGCACATATATTCTAATAACATGCACATGTAATATATATTAAAAAAACTTTTTGGAAATTTTAAATAATTGTTTCGTATAGTCAAGTAACATGTCAAATTAAAGCCCTTAGTTTCTGAAAATAATGGAACTATTTTGAGCTGTCTAGGTTAAATAGTTATGTAGCTACAGTTGGAAGTTTCAAAACGAGTCAAAAAATCGATTTTTTTTTTTTTAATTCATAACTTAAAAACTAAAAATGGGGAAAATATGAAATTTTGCTTTTTTTTCTTAACTGTTAGTACTACATATGTACAAAAAAATTCTGATTTCTGAGACTTCAAGTTCCAGACCATTGGTTGATTTGACATGAACAAAAGTTATACGAAACATTTTATCATCCCCTGATTGCGTTTGTTATTTTCTTTATTTTATCGTTAAATGATTGAGAAAAGTATTTTATCAATTAGTTAAATAATCTTTGTAGAGGAGAGTATTTTAAAAGAAGTTACGTTACTACATACTGTGTGGAATGTCTAGGGACGATTGGGGTCTGGGGCTGAGCTGAGACATATATGTATAAGAAAAGGATAAGATTCTGGGAAGTAGGGAGGTCTTGGAGGGATGCGGTTGCTTACTTAAAAATAACAGGAACCATCAGTGACTTCCATGAAGCCACGAGGCATGTATACAGTTCTGCTCAAACCTCTTCTACGTTTAGCATTATATATAATATTAGCATTATAATATTCTTAGCATTATAAAACTGATTGTTTTTTGGAGTAACTTTTGTATCTAATAGTGAATCCTGTTAGACCACCTGAGGTTATCCGTTCATTCATTGCTGCTTAACTTTGTTGGCGTTGTATTCGATTGGCGATTCATACCAACTACATTGCTTTTGCTACAGAAATTGGAAATGCCAGCAATTCAAAAGTAAAATAAAATTATTCTCTAGTGTAGATTATTAAAAGTAAATATTTATGATTTCAAGAGTCAAGTGTAGCAGGTGAACAAAATGGTTTTAGTAAAAAGATGTATGTATATATTGTTTTTGTAGAGTGAATTGATTTCTATAATAATTTTCTCGTGAAAATTCCTTAGATATTCGGTTAAAATTATTTTTGGTAATTAGGAATCATTTCGAGGTTACAACACGTAATTGAGTATTATCACTGAACGACATATTGCTCAAGTAAAACATATCAATACATGTGCACAAGTTCGTGGTAAACAGTGACAATATTCCACCAGTATGTCAATATTTTGCTTAATTTTTTTGTAAGTTCCTCAACATGTACTGGTCACAATCTACAACTAGCCAGGACCATTACTTTGCTGGCAAATACAGTGCGTAGTCACCTGACTCTTGGAGCAATATATACATATATTTCTCCTATTCGGCAGATGTATAATAATGTTTTTTATAAGTAAAATACAATCCAAGAATTACGTCTACCACTTTTCGTTGTTTATCATTTTTGAAAATGTGCACTACATAGTGTTATTTTTAAGTTGTAGTTCGATATAATATATATGTGGCCGTGAAAATTGTCTTGAGATAAGCCTCTGGGACCATTATGGGCATCCGACCCCCACCTCGTTCACTATCGCCTCAAACCATAAAAGATATAATTTAAAAACTGCACAGAGATAACACTTATCAAGGAAACTTGCTGATAAGGGTAAATCTGTTTGCGTCGCTCTCATAGTCCAAATGGAATGTATATAAATAAATTTCTTATCGTGGTTATGTCATAATTAAGATGACCAATTTTTTTCAACTTTTCTTAAAAACAAACAAAAACATTTCCAACATATTTTTTTAAGGAATGAATTTATTAAGAACATTGTTCGTTTTCTTGAGTGTTTTCAAGAACAATACTGCATCATACGAGTTTAGTTAAAATTATATTAGTTATGAATGGTCATGAGCAAAAGAACTGTTAAGTAACGAGGCTGAACGTTTCTTTGTTCCGACAAGAATGTTCCAATCTTCGATCCTAAAGTTGTTTTGTTATGGCTTCTACTGTCCACACAAAAAGGAACTTGATTACTTGAAAAGTTATCGTGCTGTCAAAAAGTAGAGTCTATATTTGTTATTAAGTTATCTTAAACATTAGTTTATTAGTTTGGTTTCATTGATTATACTTTATTTTTTCTTAACTTAAAACAGTTGTTTGATAAATTTTTTTTTTGTTTTAATCGACATGTTTCAATGTCATGTTCGGTGTTTCGATTATTTGAAAAATGTAAATCCAAATTTATTGGTAATTAGTCTAAAATTACGTGATTGTATTTTTCCGTATTGCCCAACGAGGTTTATCATTTTTCTTAGCTTTTTTATGTAGGATTAATAAGAAATTTCAGGATGGTCGTCCTGGAAAATGTGTCGTTTTTCCTATTATGTCATCAAAATTGACTGAGAAAAACACACGTATTTCGTTCTTCTGTGCGTCTTGAGAAGGGAAGTATTCGGTCGTTTGGGTGAGCCGATCATTGATACGGTCTTGTTTAGCGATCCGTTCTTTCAGTCACACGAACGGACAATTCGTACTTTTCTGCGATGCGAAGGTGATGGAATCATCTAAGCGAACAGATCGTTCATGACCGACATCTGTCATCGTTCTCGGCAACTGTCTATAGTTTATCACAGCCCTTGTTCCTTGTTTCAGAAGATGATGAAGAGGATATACAAAAATCGTTTTTTTTTTTCTAGTGATTCTAGTTTTTTTTCTTGCCATAAATTTGTACGTCATTCCATCAAGTTAGTCTTAATAACTTAAACTGCACATTATTTACTATTTTTGATTATTCACTGCCATTTACTTTAGTAATATATTTTGGTTGCTTATTAACTTTGGTCCCTTTCAATGGTAAAACCTTATAATAAATATTACGTGCTTTTTTCTCGTCTATAAAAACCAGTATAACTTTTTTTAGGGTGGTTATATATCGTCTGGCCATTGTTTCATTAGACCCAGCGTCAAAAAATATACGTCACTTGCCTAGATTGTACCAAAACTAATTTCAAAGCCCACATTTCTGCCTCCCTCCTCCTTTTCATGACAAATGAAACCTTTTTACAAAGTTTCAGCAACGAGCCAATTTTTGTTTTGTATACCTTTATTGCACTATATCACCTGTTTGTGTGCTATTCAGTTTGTTCATGGCTTGGTACATCGCTTTATTATGCTCTGTTTTCTTAATATTATTTAATCAATTTTTCACTCACTGTTTCCGATCAACCCCCCCTCCTTTGAGAGAACCAATTATCTAAGCAGCGTTATTTTTAGAACTCAACAAAACCAAACAACGGCGTGCATGTTTTGCTTAGTTAACTAGCCCGAAGGGTGAGGCTCTACTTTCAAACAGGTGAGGGACAATAGGAAACACCTAGAAACGTTCTGATTGGCAGTTAGTACAGAAAGTAAGAACAAACAAATTAAACGTGGAACAAGTCAATCCCGTGACACCCCCATAAGCTATTTATGATTTAAAGTTCTGATATTTTTTTACTCATGGTTGAAGAAATATTAATTAATTTTAATGTTGAAAAAAGCTAATTTTTTTTTTAGATTTGCAAGTGGGCAAATAAAATATATTAGTTTAGATCAAAAACTATAAAGAACAGTGAAGAATATAGCGTTCCTTCATTTTATAAGCCAGTAATTTTTGTTTATGTACATTTTCAAAAACTCAATAGAGTTGAAACTAAACAAAAATGTCAAGGCAACTAATTCTTTGGGAAATAATTTCAGAATTTATACTTGTCATGTTTCGTAACTTCTATGACAGTGACTTGCCGTAATTGTATCTCAGAAAAAACAACAACTACATTTAGTTCGGGGTACTGTTGGAATGTACCAGAAATACCTGTTTGATCCCCCGACATCGCCACATACGACATACCTTCTTGAGTGCCCTCTGCCTGCCAGTGAGCGGTACCATGGCCATCATCTTGAGAGCGAGTACGCTGTTGCAGAGGACGTAGGTCCTGAAGACCGGGTTGTCCAGTGACAGGAGTTCTGCGAGGTTGGGGTACGCCATGGTGACTGTCTGGCTCAGAGGACTGAACTCAAGATCTAGAAGTGACCCCAATAGCGGTTTGACTGGTCGAGAGAGGGAAGTGGAAAGGAACAGTCACGGTGCTCTAAGTTACTTTGTCACTGTAACGGTTGGTGTGAACAGTGACTTAGCGAGTAACGATCCTCTGATACTGTTGCCCAATGGTAGAGGCTAAATTACTCAGCTTGGATACTATTTAAAATTTAATCTTTAATCTGAGTTTTTGTTTATTACTTTTAAGGAGACATTAGTAACGGTAACTATTTCAAGTATCTCACTACTATATAAAATAGTTGTTTCCGTCTTACGTTTTATTACACTACCCGTATTAAAAACAAAGAATAAGATACTACACATATTGAAAACTTCGATATGTAAATTCGGGACCTGGGCTATACCGTCGTAAAAGTACCTACACACCTGAGGGCATTGTAATCTCAGTTAGCATTATAAATTATAATGCGTTCAGCATTGGTAATGCTTCAGAAATTAATACAAATATTTCGTTCAACAAAGGTATGTCGTATTAGATAATTAGATAAAAAATTATTTATTATATATTTTCAATTAACAATCGAAAAATTTAATCTTACCTTTTATTATTTCTAGTTATTAGGATGATAAGGCATTAAAATGAATAAGTGTCCTAGAGAAATAGATCATCATCAAAATGTGAAGAACCATGACAATGAGATTTTATTAATTAAAAGATGAATATCATAAATGAAGAAAATTAACAAAATAACAATTACGAAAATGTATTGTTCATAACTCTCGTCTAATAGAGAATATAAAAAAGATTGTATTATCTGTAGCGTAGACAATATACACTAACTGTATCAACAATAATATGACTAGATTATTAGACAGATTAAGGACATTAGTACTCATTTGATCTTAGCTGTTGAATCTACTTGGCTCAAAATATGGCAGGATGTCTTCTCCAGCTCCAACCAGCAAGTCCCTTGATGATTTCCCTCTAAAGAAGACCCAGAGAGAAGTCTTTTTTTTTTTTTTTTACACATCCCCTTGTTATTAAAACTATGAAATTCAATATAGATTCTATATAAACGAATCTATTTACAATAGGACATTATATGTCTTTTAGCTTGGCTACATTTTATACAATTTTTAATAATTTTATACTATGATTTGTGATTGTTACAAAGGTATAATGTACATTATACAATCATTGTCTAACATAATACTAACTTACATCTAACAAACAAAATCTTAACCTAATTTTTCCCTCAGTCTGTTGCCATCGATGAGGGAATGGTGGTGGGGTCACAGTGTTAAACGCTGGGCCTCTTCCCTGCTTTTAACTCTTATTCTGTCTCCCACGACATCGTGAGTTACATGTTTTGTTCTTCAAAGTCGAGAATATCATTGCTTGAAAATCCCTGCTCCTTTTTTACTTCTGGTCTGGACAGACAGAGGCATCTGTCAGTCAAACTCTTTTTTCGATGCCAGTTGGCATAACCCTTCCTTTACAATACATCTCATCTTAACCTCAGGTATTTATTAACTAACTATACTCTACAATGTCACGTTGCAGTTACGTGGGGGTTCCACTTATGACAAACCATAGAAATCGTGTATAAATCAGATGTGTAATTATTTTTTGCTAAACCATTATAATTTATTTCGTAAGAAAAAGGACATTTAGTGTTTCTATGTCACAGTTTCATCTTAAAACAGATATAGGTTGACAGACGTCGAATAAAAGAACAAACAAAAACCCAAATGGGAAGAGAAAATTGTATGAAAAAAGTAGTAAAAACGATAAAAAATGAAAATCGACAAGTGGAAAGTCGATTCAAAAGACACGATATTCACTCACGGACAATTATATATATAGCTAAGTACAGATGTAGAAGTAGAACAAGTATACAAATTCAATGTACTTCAGAGAAAAATGAAATCAAAAATATAGTATTTAAAGAATATAATCTACATATTTATTTTCTAGAATTCCTAGTCACACAACCCGTTGTGTTAAAAAACAAACGCAGTTTTCCGTCTATGGATATATATATATCTTATAGCTTATTCAGAGAATAAACGGATGGGGGGGGGGGGGGGTAAACTTTTCAGAAACAGCAACAGAAGCGCTTATCTAATGCCGTTACAGCAGTACTTCGTTACTTTGTCACTGTAACAAGGGTTATAATAACTTAGCGAGTAACTGCTTGTTACACACCTAGTTCCATCCATTGATGTCAAATACTTTTTTATTTAATTTTTGTTTAAGTTTAAAGTTTTTTAGCATCGATAACAAGCTTATCTACATTTTTTTCTAAATAAATATATATTAACACAAAAAGTGAATAAATGATAATGCAGATGGTATGGGTGGTTGAGTTTTTGTTTTTTACTATTTCTTAAGAAAAGTCTATAAAAAGTCTGTTTAAATCGTCTTTTTAACAAGTAAATAAAATTGAAAAGAGCTAAAATATTGACAATATTTTAATGGTAGGCTCTCTTTGGAAACATCTATTTGTTTTACTGAATTAGTGGTTACTTAACCCCATGGAAAGTACAAACATTAAATGTTGAATAGCTTCTGCTAGCTGAATAACATAACCAACAGATGAACAAATTTTTGATATTTAATTTTTTATGTAGCACAATTCCGGTTATGACATGTTAACCAAAGCATAAATAGACTAATCCAGTGTTTAGTTAAGTATACCAAAAAATGTCAGACCAATTGTTATGTAATTTTTTATGATAAAAAACACTTGTCACAGGCAGGCAAAAAACCATCTACTTATTTGAAAATAGTCTCTCTCCAAAATGTTTACATTTATTAGTATTTTACATTTCTCAGCTATCAATCCTTAGATAAACATCTTAGGTAATATAAATAATAATAGGAAGTTCACGAATTTTAGTAGGCATAATTTGTTGATTTTTATTAATTTAATTATATATTTATATATATAATAGAGGAAATATTAAAAATTTATTTACCAACAATCATTATAGTAGATATATTCAAAAATTACCAGAGCACCACTATATAGGCATTATAAAAATCATCCCTTAATACAATAATATAAATATAAAACAATATCAATTCACCTGATAGATTATATAAATACTATTCAACCCACTGTAATTACCCACTACAATTATATGCTTAACTAAGAGGCGCCAGTAATAAATTGCATAGCCACAATGGTGTTTTTGAAAGACTAAATTACAATACAAACATAACTTTTACTTAATCACTTTTTGAATTAACACTAAAACAAATCCTCAAAGAATTAATGATACACATCATTACACTGGCATATGTCCCTGAAAAATATACACTATCATGTAATGATAATCTTTGCCACAATTATTCACATTATATTACACGTGAAAATACTGAGCTCTCGAATTATTTGATTTATGTAATATAAAAACATACATGTAGAACATTTAAAAACAAAATTAGTTTACGGAATGCATACTTCTAAATTAGATGTTTTATAATCTATTAAAATATGGATAAAAAGATGAACATCCAAAAGCAGTTATAATTAATAATCATATAGATCAACATATATTTGTACTATCAAAACTATTGAAAGTCATAAAAATTTCTTTTGACAAAAGAATAACAAATTTCATCCAAAGCTTAATATAAACTATCTAAATACATAACAAATCATAATAAGTGAATTTCATGCTTTATAGATAGTAAAAAAACAATATTCACAATCAGAATTTGGAATATAATGCACTTTATTTCAGTCTAAACAGCATTTATGCCAAATATTTTTTTTTTAAAACAAAAAAAAACTAATTTAAGAAGTAAAGCATAGAATTTATGGCCATATATCCAGTGATGAAGTAGCCAATGAAGAAGGCGAGAGCTCTAGCAGGCTGCGGGATGACAACCACTGCGTAGACAAATGTATGGGCTATCCGAGCGATGGTGAACAGCCTCATCAGCATTATAGCAATGAACGGAGTCGGATTCGTCAACAAGTAACCGAAGGATGCTACAAAATAGATAAGAATGTTCTCCAAATCGTTCCTATGTGCTCTGGAAAAAAACAAAAAAAACAGCGTATATGGTATTATGTATTTATATCAATTCTAAACAAAAATAGATAATTTTTACAATGATATTGCAAACATTCTATATCTCATTAATATTTAATAAAAATTTGTGACTGGCCGTTTATAGACAAATAGATAATGTAAAGAGTGTAGAAAATTCAAGTTGAAAAAAAAACAATCAATTAGAGATGGGTTGAGTACCAGTTATCTCGAATAATTATTTAATATTTAATGTATATATTTGTTTACTACATTATTATAAATATTTAATAATAATAATAATAATAATACAAGATATTTACGAGTAATAAATACTACCTTGATAGAGAATGATACCAAAAACTTAAATTACAGAAAAAAATACTTCAAACTATTTCAACTTTTAATACATGCTAAATTTAAATACTTTGTATTGTTTATTTTATAATTCATTCTCAATTGATATAAGATAAAAGTAATTGAAAAGATAACTAGTTTTAAATATGATATTGACAATTATTTAGATTAATTACCAAATCTCACCTCATATTTATTAGTTAGGTTAAAAATATATTTGCAACAAAATACAATTTGTAAATGATTTCAATAAAATCTGAATTTGAATAATAATTTAAATAGGTACATATTGATTTAAATTTATTATTCTCATCTATCTTTTCTATCAAAGTGTGGTTTGAAAGTAGCTATTATAATAGGGAAAATCCTGACACATTTTAATTACCAAATAAAATATTAAGTCTGGCATCTTTATAATTATTTATTTAATCATTTTTACTGAATAGTAAAATCTACGGAATGAATAAATTAAAGCTTAAGGTATCTAATTACACATCTCGATGTATGGCTCCGTATCAAAAATATTTTTAGAATTATGATCTAAGTTAAATTAGGTTTAGAGAGCATGGTAATAACATTGAATCAGCGCTCTTCGCATATCATTTCATTGGATATTTTTTTAATCGCAATTTACAGATTTTATAACATCAGTTTCAGAGGTGTCGAGGGTTGGTCTTAGTATCGAACAGCTGTTCAATTCTATATCAGTTACAAAAGAGCATCAGTATCACTTGTATCATGATACAGTATATTCTAGTACCTACCTATGCCTAACAAAAATTAAGGAATTACTTGGCCCGGTCCATAAAATTAATTTTTTACTACAACAAATAAGATAAAAACAGCCTGGTATAGATGTGTTATGTGAAGCATAAGCTTGTAGCATATGAAATAACATACAACAGTTTCTAAATATTAATATTATGATAAATATTTACCTTCGTACTCTCTCAATGTCTGGATCCTCACCACATTTCGCCCCCTTCACCATTTTCGTATCTTCCGGACTGCAGAAAACCTGAAGGGAAATCAAAAAGAAATAAGTAAGCAAACTAAACTTATTACGAATTTTGTATTTTTATTAATTTAATAGTTTTTTCCCGGCAAAGAAATCCTATTGCAATAAGACTATATTGCTTTCATCTACAAATATAAGGTAAATACCCAAACCTTAAAATAATTAGCGTATATATTTAACAGACAGTGTAAAGAACATATGAATTTTCAAAATGCAAAAGTTTCTGGGTATTTATTTATCCCAATCTTCTATAGAACGGAATGGATTCTATCTGTAGTCTAAAATCAATGTCATTTTATCATAGTTAATTTAATTGTAATATTAATTTGAATCAAAACTTGATTGTCGACAACATTATTAGATTCATTTCCAGGAGCAATAATAAATTCTTTGGTGAAACCAACCTTGAGCAAGCAGCACTAAGATGTCCTCGAGAGGAACATAACAATCTCTGATTCACTCTTTGACTTCTACGCCACTAAACTTGTGCTTGAATCACATCTTGTTGAATGTTCTTATCACTGACCCAAAAACTATGCATTTAACACAGATATCAATCATTGTTGTTTTCAATTATTTCAAAAAGGTACCTCCTATCCACTACCCTCTCTTAAAGACGTCTTCCCCCAAGGTATTTATTCCAGATTGCAAGTTATATGTGCACCAAGTTTGGGGTAAATGGCTGAAGGCATTCCAGAGCTATGCTGGAACATACATCCGGTTTATATATTCGCAGATAGTTGTCATTTTATAGTCTAATTATAAGCCTAGTGTTCAGCAAACAACGTTGGTGCATTTTAAACGATCTATAAAAGGTCTATTGATTTCACATTTGAAGTCATAAATTACTTTTTTTTTTCAGGTAAAAACCAACTGCAAAATGGGCGTGTTGCGATTCATGAATATAGATATTATGATTACATAACTGATAATTGTAATGTTTCAGCTTCTTCTTTATTCATTGTTAGTCTCATTTCATTTCAATTTATAAATGACAGCACTTAATTAACAATAAAATAATACATAATGAAGGCTGGATAAATAGGAATAGATTCCATAACTGTTTCTGTAATCAAAAGAATAATATTCTTTAGAGTGACACTCCAAAAATGATCACCTGTACATTAGTATTTACACGGGCGGTGAAAGTTAATTTTTCCAAAAAAAAAGCTTTATGTCTCTCCAAATATCTTTTATTTAAGATTGAAGGGCTATGTTGATGATAACGGACCATTAATTCCCTCACAGTGTATCAATATTAAATCAAAATATCATTGAAATGTCACTCATTGACTAAGAACTAATCCACTAAGGGTAAAATAAGTGAAAATCACCTTCTTTGCCATTCTCAACCTGGCTGTCAAAGGTGCCATGCAGAGCATTTTTAAAATGAGAACACTGCAGTAGAACACATAAGCCCTGAAGACAGGATTTCCCAGTGACATGAGATCGGATACATCAGGATAGGCCATTTCTTCTGCAATAGGGCGGTCAAAAAGAGATAATTAATACAACAACAACAATTTGACAAGAGGTGCTGGACAATGATGACTGCTCTTCGGTGACAACTGTTTATCCTTTTATATCAAAGCAGGCGCAAGTCACGCTCCCGGCAACTGATAACAAACAATCGACTCATTCATCGTCGGCACAATTATGTCTTAGAATTATATTGAACATTTTTATTGTCTATTTTTACCAGCTAAGATTTTGTTACTTCAATTATGCTCTAACTTCTATTTATGACTTTTTTTTTCTTTTCTAGAAATATCTTTTTTGAAATGAATACGCATAGTATTTTAAGCAGTCTTCAGTTTTTAGCGCCTTGTTACTTTCTTAGGAGAAAAGTCCATAGCCAAAACCAATTAACTTTATCACGCAGAGCTCACTGTAAACTAAATCCTAGGCTATGAAAATCCTAGGTCGTGAGGCTACCGGGGTGGGATCGTTAGCGGATTAGGAAGGGACGCGGGAATGAAAGTTCTGGTAGTGAGAGGTGTCTAATGCTTGAACGAATAAGATGTTGAGATCATTGTGGAGGTCATTTGACCTAGAACATATGATCATTGGCTATCTTGCAGAGAATTCTGGATTGCAGGGATTGAATGCGAAGAGTGGTTTAGCACTCTCCAACACGTCTATTCCGTAGACCCAGGTAGAGTCAAGTATTGTTTTCTAAATTTGTCTCCTGTTCTATTGATATTTTTGAACGATTTTCTATGATGCGAAGAAGTAGTTTGAATCATCTGTTGGTTTCTGGTCTTATCTATGCTATGGACGTGATGTGTTAGCCTCTAGCGTGCCGCTTGTCTAGTATAAGTCCTAGATAGGAGGTCTGGATTCAACAAAAAAGGGAAATTGAAGATGAACGATGGAGGGAAAAAGTGAAGACATCTGAGGACTTGTCAGCATTCACTTTGAAACTCTATAGGCATGGTTATAGAAGGGCCAGGTGTTCCTCTAAAGCTTTGGAAGTGAGAATGGGGTCAGGATTAGAAGAAAGTATGGCTGTGTCGACAGCGAATTCCTGGAGGGAGGAATATAAAAAGAGTGCAGAAGGATAGGCTGGGATGCCCAGTGGAGGGCACCAAGCTGCACATATGAGGTGGTTGCAGAAGAAGCATAGGATATATTTCAGTATGATGTGACACGATGACGAGGAAGTATGAGGAAGGAAGGGTGTCTTTCTGTTTACAGAGCAAGCCCTGGTGCTTTAATCGATCGAAGGGCTGAGAAACATTACGAAATACACCATAGCAATACTATTCTTTCTCATAATGAAGAGGAAGTGGAATCGACTTAGAAATGAAGAAAAAACAGAAAGCTAATGTTTTTCTGTCATCAGCCCAAGCTAATCTCCCGAAAAATTCACTTCGGAACAGGGTTCAGTATGTTTAATTTTTGTTTGCATGGGTATAGGCATCTCCATTTCTCTACTCATTTTAGTAATAAAATAGAAAAAGTACGACAAAGGTCTTACCGGCTATCGCACTTGCTAACTTCACCTAACCTGTCGCTTCGTCTCAAATTGATGATATTTAAATGTGTCCTCCGGCCAGCTCTGCTGTACGGTTCCCCGCTATTTACCCACTTGACTGACAATACAGCCAAATGTTTCCAACACTTCCAGAATGGAATCATGCGAAAAGTGGTCCGACATACCTCTTTCGAGAGGTTGAAGAACGCTGACCTGCACCCGTTGCTTGGTGTGCCGTCGGTGGGTGAGTTCATCCGCCGGAGACACATTAAGTTTTTTGACTCGTTGCAGCACCTGACAAATCCGGTGTTTAACACTATGACCCCACCACCCCTCCCGCATCGATGGCAACAGACTGTCGGGGAAAAATTGGGATAAGAATTAGTAAGTAAGTTAGTTTTAAGGTTGATCAAAAAGGTGAGCCCCATCACCTTATTAGTCAGTTTAGTCTAGTCACGTATAATGTATATCATTATGCTTGTTTATTCGATTATATAATTTCTATAAAATAACAAAACTTATATATAATTTAGTGATGCTACAGGAAATACAAAATAATTTGTAAATAGATTTACCTGAGGATCTATAATTATCTGTAAATTTAAAGGGGCTATGAAGAAAAAAAAAATGCATGGGTATTTAACATCATTTTATCTTAGACATGACGTGCATCGCAGCCCAGAGAGTCGTTTCACATACCTTTCATTTTGAACATTTGAGATAGATTGGACGGTTTTTACGACCAATATTGACAGCTAAATTCCATCGACCAGTATCTGTTTAAAAGTAGAGCCTCTCCCTTCGGGCTAGGCAATAAGCTGCCGTTAGATATTGTGCACTCATATGATTTCCTGCCAGCGAAGCCAACAGGGGGGCCCCCCAACACCCCGTGTTTAGTGACACCTGTTGGCTGCAAACTGAACTAGGCACCTTGTCATTAGGGGTGTGACGGCCTAGTAAAAATCTTTCACACCTCCAACTGCTACTGTGACAGTGACAAATTACCGGTACCGGTCCGGTATGTGACCTTGTCACAGCTGGGAATGAAAATGAAACATGATCTTTTTTCTTATGTTACTTGTACGTTAAGTTTTATATCATATATAATTATAATATATTTTATCAATATAAATTAGTTAATTTTGTCATTTATTTTTACCTGATTTTTGTGATTATCTGAGTAAACAAATATCTATATCAATTTTGTTGTTTTTATGTGCTCATTTATGAAAGACATCCCTAGAGATAAATCATTGTATTTCAAAAAATGTTTTTAATGGAAATATTATCTTACAGTGGCAGAGCCGTAGAGGTCTTAACTGCTACTGTTACGAGGTTGTTGTGACTGTGACAGTAGCGGTAACGTTCAAGAGAGTGGAGCAGTTCGTAACCAGGTCACCAGTATCGCGTCACATCCTTACTTGTTATCACTGTCGGCGATAGAGGGCAGTCCATAATATGATGCTTAGCTTTGACGTGTAATTCCAGGTTAGACATTTGTAAACATTTGTTATTAATTAACAAGTGGGAATGGACTACTTCACAAGCGGTTTAAAGACCGTGCTGGGCACACAGCAACCGGGGCAGCCTATATCCGGTGCGGAAACTGTAGGTCTATTACCTTCACAGTATTTTGTGCATACACATAAACATATGTTTGTTGCCTATCCCTTCAAAACACCTCCTAATGGTTTCAGGTGGAGAGGCTGGTCGAGAGAGTGCAGTCTTCCACTCTGCTCGACGACAGGAGAAATGCTGTCAGACACCTCAAGGCCCTGTCAAAGAAGTACCGTGTGGAAGTCGGAGCCCAGGGTATGGACGCGCTCAGATTCATCTTGGAAGTGGACAAGCAGGATTGCGAAGTAGTCGGTTACGCTTTGGATACTCTCTGCAACATAATGTGTCCTGAAGTGTTTGAAGAAGAAGGTAATGTATTGTCTCGGAATAGCAGCCATATTGTTTATACTTAATCTTTCTTCTTTACAACACCAAGAAACAGTTGATTATTTGAAAATTAATATTATACCTATGAAGTCCATTGCAGAAAAATATTTGTTCTGCCAAAGTTGTCGAAACATCAATATCAATTATTGAAGCAGCAATAATTTGCTCGCATTAACTAGCATGCATAAATTTTCAAACCCCATGAAAAGACCTAGTTTATTATAAACCTTGTGAGCAAACTCGTTTGTGTCTGCAAATATGTAATGCAAGCCTATGTATTTGAATTATACACAAAAGTTAACTTATCCATGATTATGAATTGTCATTGAAGATAGTTCTAAAATATTTATGAGCAAAGCTGTCTACAAAGATAACCTCAGTAAAGTAGTGCGGTGAGCCGGGTACTTTTATGTTCCATCATAGGAATATTTCCCCCCGTGCTCGTAAATGTAATGTACATAGTCCATTATACTGAAATTAACCATAATCACAGTCGATCCAATTGTTTGTTTACATAATCAGAAGGAAAATTTTGTCTTTCGTCCCGAGAGCCATTTTAAATTCTGCGCTTGCCAACTTTTAACTCAGGTAGGCAACTAACCTGAGGGTTTTCAAATCGTAATGCCATTATTTTAATTGTAATTCATTTAAAAGGCACCATATTTTAAGATTAAGTTTCGTTAGATCTGACATTTACTGATATTACTAAGCACTTTGGTTTGACATTTACAAAGTAAACTTAAATTAAATGACAAGGTGAAAAAGATGCTACTGCTAAGCATGTCTAAATGATTTGTGGTTGCAAATTTAAAAAAAAAAAATGACCCATAATATAGATATAGTTAGAAAAAAAATCATTTACTATATTAATTATATTTTATAATCATTTTATTCTAACACTTGCAGCTTTCGAGTCTATCTATCTATCTATATTAAATAGTTTTGAAAATATATGTAACATGTCCTCTGATAAAAATTGTCCAAAAATATTTGTATTTTTTATGACTCGCAACGTATAACAGTGCTAAGAATGATATGAGATATACAAATGATAATAAAATTATTTGCAAGCAATAAAAAAAATATCTATTTTAGCATATCATTATCAATTGTTGTTAATTCGATGTTGAGAGAATTATGTTCTTAAAATGAAACACACACCTGTTTTCCAAGGAAAGACAAAGGTGGTGTGTGTTTCATTTCAACTATTTAAACCTGCAACACGCAATAATACCAATAATATATACTTCATATTTATATATAAATAAATCATTCAGCTGGGTATCCATAACTAGAGTACAAATAATTTTTTTCTTCATCTCACAGAATGTCCTGACACAGGACACGAAGCTCTCCTTCATGTCGGAGAACAGTTTACAGAAATGTTTTTGAAGCATGCAGAAAATGTCACCCTCATCTTGGGCTTTCTTGAAGAATACGATTTTAAAGTTAGGTGGCCTGCTTTGAAATTGTTGACGACACTTCTTACGAATAGGTCAGTTATCCCATGTTAATTTTATAATATAATATTGGAAGTCATTTATTAAATTTTTTATTTTGTAGAGTGAGAGATATTCAAGAAATAATATTAGTCAGCCCGATGGGGGTTTCGAAACTGATGGATATGTTAGGAGACAGTAGAGAAGTCATCAGAAATGAAGTAATTTCTATAAAAAATTGATGTTGTTTATTTTATTGAGATATATCTTCTAATAGTTGATTGTTTTTAGACCCTTTTGCTCCTGATCCACCTGACGAAGAGCAACGCTAACATACAGAAAATTGTCGCATTCGAAAACGCCTTCGACAGGCTATTCGATGTGATAGCCGAAGAAGGATATTCAGATGGCGGGATTGTAGTAGAAGACTGCCTTCTCCTCATGCTCAATCTCTTAAGAAATAACACTTCCAATCAGAATTTCTTCAAAGAAGGTTTTTTTTTTCTTAATGAATTAATTAAATAAAATGTTCCAAAGCTGTGAATATTGAGCCATTTTTATGTGTATATATATTTTTTTTTAGGGAGTTACATACAGCGCCTCGTTCCGCTGTTTCATATACCTGCAGAGGGGGATGAAGGTACTGGCTGGCCACCTCAAAAAGTTTCCAATGTTCTCTGCGTACTTCAGGTCACTAGCTCCTAAGTCTATTTCTTGAGAATTATACAATTTTTTATTATATATTTTTAGGAACCATGATTCCTGAAAAACCAGATGTATTATTACTTAAATTGTGGAAAAATATCATTGTTTTGAGTTGGATACTGACTTATACGGATCACAGGTGAATTCAATAGTGAGGAGGGGATAGGGAATCAGGGAAAATTTTTCAATTCAATCCATTCCCTCAAAGAACCTACATAGTCAAAATTTCACATTTAATTTTTTTTCAAAACCCCTTTTATTAACATTTTTTACAAATATATGATCACAATATCATTAACAAATTGACTAAAGCTCCTCTTGCTGCATACTTAGATGCATTTGAAGGAGGGTAGAATTACAAAACAAAATTTCTTTTTACAGTTAAAAATACAATATTAAAATAGACTGGACTAGGTCACCTTCGGTTTACAATATGAGAAAAACTTAAAAACTAGAACCTAAAGACTAAAGCGCACATTCAATTCACATTTAAATGATGTCAGATTATATTTATATTTATAGTTACCATCAGCCAGTTAATAAAATGTCTATCATAGCTCAATATCCTTTAATTAATAGCATGGACCTCTGGAGAAAAGACAAAATGCATATTATGATCGTGTAAATAAACGAAACGAATTGGCCACCAATTTACAACCTTGAATGTTCAGTGGGAAAGTATACTCTAAGGAAAAATATTACCATTATCGGCAAACTTTGATTAGTACAAGTTAGCAACTGGCTTAAGATGCAACACATGTAATAACTCAGTAAAAAACAAAATGTGTAATTTTTCAGACATTTCATTAATGTTTTTAGTAATTTTCCAGTACTCCGACCACTTATGTATTAGATTATCAAAATGGTTCTGTAGGTTATATTTTGCAATGAATTTATTTGTTATTTTATTATTTATTTACTGTTTCAGTCAGACTTGTTTTAAAAAGTTCATATGTTCTATTACTTAGGTAGTAAGGTGCTTAGTATCTCCAAGCAACCCCAATCAGGTGACTTCTTCATGCCAGAAGACTTTGGCAACATCAGGTATACTCGAGGCCCTATCGTCGATCCTAATGGCTAATGGGGTTCCGGCCGAAGCCCTCACCGAAGCCATCTGTACCCTAGGAGAAGCCATCCGGGGCTCGCATGCCAACCAGGACTACTTCTCCGGAGTCATGGCACCTTCAATTCCTCCAAAGTAATCATTTAATTAATAAATCAACGACTCGGAAATGAAAAAAAAAAATTGTAATCTATCTCAATCCATTGCTGATGTTTGTTAAAGCGAGGCAATAGTGGTGCTCATGATGTCCATGGTCAACGAGAAGCAACCGTTTATCTTGAGAACATCAGTACTGTACTGTTTCCAGTGCTATCTATTCAAGAATGAAGTCGGTCAAGGACAGCTCATTCAGACCCTCCTTCCATCTTCCACAGAAAGTAACTAACTGCTTTATCTTAAAAAACATATTGCTTCTGAAAATTGGAAATTAACCTAGGAAAATTATATTCATAATGGGTGATGATTAAAAATCTATTTTGGTGTATCTTTTTTACCAAATCAAAATCTCAAAAGCTTGTTATCTTTTTGCTGTTTCTGTATTCTAACTGCTGTCCTGACTACGGAGATCCAGGTTTGATTCCCAGCTCTCCTTAAACATTTTTCTGGTCAGTTGTATGCTCAAAATCAGAGGGAGAATTATTATTTGCGATACTACTTACAATTTTATATATAATCCTATTATAACTGATATTATAGGTTTTACTACATCATAACCTTTTCAACCGTTTACATTATAAAAATATAATCTGCAAGGGATATTTTTGTTAGCATAATATGGATATTATATATAGTGATGTAACAAGCGATATACAGATGCAAAATATAACATAGCTAACTGATTATGATTGTCCCTATTGTTCGTATTATTATTTCTTTTTAGAGTGAGCCTGTGAGTTGAGTAGATATTAAATATTTCATTCCTGATAATTTATTTTCTATAAATTAAAACTATGTAATTGATATTGAGTTTCGAGGATCACTAGTGGGCAGCTACTGTGCAGTGGTCTGTTCAGCCATGATCCTCTCTCCAACTGGCTGTCCTCCGTCGCTCTGTCCCACGCCCTAATCGAGAACCCTCACCAGAAAGAGAACCTCCTCAGGGTGCTCCTGGCTCCCAACCCTAAAAGTGCACCTGTCTCTCTCATTGAGCAGGTGTCTGTGTTGTTGCAGCAGGTAAATCGAGATAAAAATTATCTTTTATCATAGAGGCTATTTATTTTATATGTAAATGCAGTCAAGATTGAAGGGAAGTCAATTTTTGTTTAGATATAACAAATTTTCTAATTATGAGATATTGTGAAAAAATAAAACTCCTTAAAAATAAACTGTAAACAAATGTAGTCGATAAGATCATTGTGTATTTGTATCATTAAATAAAAATTTATAACAAGTACCATAAAGCAGTAGATTGATAGGTAAATAGAACCAAAACTTCAAATATTATGACGAGTAACAACTGGTAACGGACACAATAGGAATAATCTCGTTGTGAATAATTATGAATAAACCCAAACTGTCCCGACTTACACGATCACGATTTACATTTATCTGATTTTGTGTACATGATCAGCTCGTGGTCTTAATTGTTATTTGTATTAAAAAACTAGTCCTTAACTGCAATACTTTAACCATTAGTAACAACTGTTCAGGTGGGAAATATGTTGACTGGTCGCCCTCTGTAATATTACCTAGCCAGTTCGGCAGAAAAATCCGATCTGTGGTAGATCAGTCTCAATCCCTTATCTGCATGGGAATTTTCCTTGTCCGGGGTTCGTACTAACTAGGCAATTAGCAGAGAACTTGGCTTAAGTAACCTTGAGCTACCAAAGTATAATTATTTTTTCATTCCCGATATTCCATTTTTATCTAAACCTAATTATAACAATCTGTGCTGAGGTATTTTTTAATACGTTGTAGCAATTCTGATTTTTTTTTGTTTTAATATCAAGGTGGTGACTGTTAGGATTCTTCAGCTGAGATTTTCGTTTAGAGATATCGAGTCTCGAGTTTGAATGAACATATACAATTTCACTTCTAATGCAGTTGGGTAAACTGGATTGACTTTGTGCTACCGCATTTTGACTGTGATTTACATTTCAATTTGCTGTAAACTGAATCATTATTTACTGCAACAAATACTTTCAGAAGGAGTCAATATAACAAAATAATTAATTAGTTTATTTAACAATTTCAGAGCAGCCGAGTCCAGAGCAAGGTGGGATTCCTAATCCTTCTGGCGACTTGGCTGTCCCACTGCCAGCTAGCCATCAAAACGTTTTTAGAAGTACCTTCGAATGTACCTTATCTCACGTCTCAGGTAAAATCATCGATACTTTCTAGGTACTTATGAATTAAACAGGTCACGTCATCTTGGCAGACATACTGAAATATACCTTATCTAAAAAAAATACTGCCATGTTGGTCGTTGTAGTAACAACACCGCAACCTACTACCTTATGAAAATAAACTATTTCCAATTATTACTGTGGTAACAGTACTGCAATTTACCTGATATCCGCGATCTGGAGTTATATTTCTACTTAGTACCATGGATGTCAAGATGTAGAGGCCTGTTTAATACAAGGAAAAATTATTATGGTTAAATAATAAATATTCTAACTACATATTTCATGTACCATTTAGGCAGGCTCAACTGAGCGAGATGATAATGAGGAAATTGTTCAAGGCCTGTGTGCTTTCGTAATGGGTCTTTGCCTTGTTTTCAATGACGACTCTGTCTCTACGTATACCAAGGTTTGTTATTCTTTGATTAATGATATTTATTTCATTTATAATATTTATGTATTGAAACGTAGTCAGGAAAATCTGACTGAAAGGTCTGGTCGTTCCACTTGTTTTCTGTCTTCTGCAGGCTTAGTGAACTGAAGTTAGAACAAACTTGTAAACTTCATTAAATCTTTCGAACTTCCTCGTACACATACATAAAGCAATTCGCGCTGATTTTTAGCCTAGGCTGGATATTTTTTATTTATAGAGACTTCCCGTCAATGGAGGTTTCGACTTGAACACAGTTATCTTAACCGATAAATATCTGTGTCCTATGATAATTTCAAACTCATCAATATCATGATATGAATATATTGTTGTGATATTAGATATTGTAGAGTTTGTGTATAAGAAATTGAAAAATAAATATTTAATCCAACCTTGAAACAAGAAGGCAAACAAAAACAAAAGAGGAATGATAAAAAAACAAAATGGCTATTAATTAGATTAGTTAGTTGTTGTTGTTATGAGGGGAACACAGTACGTTAGTCACTCTAGTTTTGGAATCAGCCCGTAATACATATTATTAGCTTGAGATTGTGTGTAAGAAAAACTTAAAAATTTTGTTGGTTAATGGTTATTGACTTAAAGCAGAACGGAAGAAAAATTGCACGAAGAGAAGAAGTATTAATTTTGTTTAAAGAATGAAGAGAATTAAAGAAGAAAAGGATGAGACTTAAGAGATTGACAAGTATATATAATTAATTTAAGTTTTTGTTTTATTTGTAATTAAATACACCTTTTGCCAGAATTATTTTTGTTAGAAGAACCTTAAACATCAGATAATAAGTAATAAAAATAAATTTAAAGTTAAAAATTAAAATAATTTCTTCAATAAACGTAGTAATATCTATATATTTAAAATTAATCCTGAAATTTATGCAGGTTCACAACTAAAACTGAAATATTTCCAAACATACTAATGTACCTGCAATGACGTATGAAAGCTTAAAACACTCGTAACTTTAAGCGAAAAAGATTTACTGACCCAAATTTAGATGATTCGATACTTTTTATCGAGCATTATAGTGAAAAATATCAAGACATATTTGAGATACTCTCTCTATAGTAGCCAAGAGCTTTGAATTATCAAATGGCATGTTTCATTTTTATAGATCAATTTGTATTATGACGGAACAATAAAATGACAAAAAAAATCAGGTACCTGTCTAGGGATCTAGTTGGTTACTAATTTTAGTTTTATATTTTGAAATTAAATTAATTGGTTTTGTTATTTTTATTTGGAGGAATCATTACGGAGGCTAATAGAGAATAGAGTGGGCCTTGAAACATATCTCTCAAAACTCGGTGAGGTTGGTCGCCATGAATTCTACTCTAAAGCATCCAAGCTCCCGCAACCGAAAGCCTCTTCATCCTCGGAACTTCTGTTTGATTATGAATTTTGTAAACTATTCAAAGTCTTGGAAGGTATAATTTATAGTATTCTCTCTTTTACTAATGGTTTATATTTAATTTTTCAATAGAAAATTAGTTTAAAGATTTTGGTTGGGTGAAGAGCATCCTCACAGTGACTCACTCATGTATTTATTGTACTAAAATTTTGATATGATTCCTGTACGGTAGTCCAAAAACATGAAATTAATAGCTCAGTTTAGGCAATAAAAATAAATTAATAAGGATCATACAATTTTGAAGGATGTATTTGGGAGACCGGAAAGTAATGTCGTTTTTTTTTACATTAAATTCAAACAGATAAATTATTAACAAGTTTTTGTTTTTGATCAATGACGTAATCACCCTCGTTATCAGCCACCTTTTGCCATCTAGTGTGCAAATTTTCAATGCCTGATTGATCAAAATCAATTGGTTTTTGAGCAAAATATCTAGAGATGGCATTTTGGACATTATCCAAATTTTGAAATTTTTTGCCGCTTAGAAAAAGTAGCGATCGGAGTAAATGGAAAGCCGATATCGGGCGAGTATGGTGGTTGAGGCAATACCTCCCACCCCAATTCATTAATTTTTTCCAGGGTTCTTGCGGAAAAAATAGGTGCAGTGGGCATTGCATTATTGTGTTGCAGAGTAACGCCTTTTTTATTGACAATCGCTGGGCAATTTTCAATTAAAGATTGATTTACTCGATCCAATTGTTCATTGTAAAGATCTGGATTCACAGTTTTTCCAGGTATCAGCGATGAATGACCCCACGAATACGCCACCAAACACACAAAAGCGCCTTTTTGGAGTGCAAACCTGGCTTAGCTGTACTTCGTGCCGATTCATGCGGAGAGAGACTTTTGGATTATCATAGAGGACCCATTTTTCATCTCCAGCCTCACCCACCATACTCGCCCGATATTGCGCCCTCGTATTTCCATTAATTCTGATCACTAAAAATTTGAAAATTCGGATGATGTCCAAAACGCCATCTCCAGATATTTTGCACAAAAACCAATTGATTTTTGATTTGTCATTGAAAATTTGCACACTAGGTGGGAAAATGTTGCTGATAATGAGGGTAATTACATCATTTATTAAAAACAAAAACTTGTTAAAAATTTATTTTTTGGCTTTAATGTAAGAAATACGACATTACTTTCGGTCCCCCTATTATTTTCACCAATTAATAACAGTAAATAATTAACAGCTTATTCTAATCAAGTATATTTACTTATTTCTTAGGTTTCTCAGGTTTCAGAGCCGAATTTTTCAAAAATGTCATCTAATAACTGAAATTAGATGTTTATATACAATATTAATTTGAATCCATTAAAATCAATAGTTTAACTTACAATAATATCAAATCTTCTTTGCTGTAAATCATTTCTGTAAAAACGAACCACCACTTTTTTATGAAATTATGAGCACAGTATTCGTAAACTCATTCTTTGCTTAACACTCTCCTGTCAATTATAAATAAGTTAGATGCTTAAGTTTTTTTTAAATGAATTCGTTTTATTATATTAATTTCTTAATTAGCTTTATGCCTGTAGGGATGGTGATAAAAGCTGTAGGACAAGTGGCTACAACTAATGAAATGCCAGAGGAGGGAATGATATCCCAATATAAAGATATCATCAGAGAGCAAGAGAAGAAGATCATCGAAGGGCAAGAAGTGATCGCTAAACTGACGGAAGAAAGGAATCATTTACTGTATGCAGCCGAACGTCTCAAAAATGAAAATGCTGTCCTAAAAGCAATGTCTCAGGTCTGACTTTTCTGAGTGTCATTTATGAACCCATCTTATCTTATACAATATTGGAGCATTCAATAGATATGTATATTTTTACAGGTGAATTCTTCCACGGAAGAACTGGTCACAGAAGTGGAAAATTGGAAACAAGAATGCAGGAACAGAGATGCGCGATTGATTGAGCAGGTAATCCCATTTTTATATGTTTATACTCGTCTGTCTCTTCTGGTCTTTGTGAGTCTCCACTTCAAACTAGAGGCATGAAGTTTTACGACAAAGTCGTCCCATCCCGGCTCGATATGAAAAAAATACAGTTACATTTTTTGTAAAACATGGTTAAGTGTCAATAATTGGTGTTCCCAGCCATGTAAAGGGTGTTCCAGAATTAATGCAAGATTTGATTTAAATAGAAAACACAGTTTTTAGTATTTTTTTATTGAATTATAAAGTAAATGGGATAGGGTTATTTATTGAATAACACGTCAGGCAAATGGCCTCCACGACTTTGCTGGCACATATGCACTCTTTTGTCGAAATTTTCCATGACCATTTGGCATAAATGCGGTTGAATTTCCTCTTTTAATGAACGGGTGGATGTGAGCTTGTTGACATACACCTTTGACTTCAAATAACCCCATAAAAAGAAATCTAAAGGTGTTAAATCACACGATCTAGGGGGACAATTCTGATCACCGAAACGAGAGAGTACACGACCTGGAAATGTCTCACGCAGTATTTGAATTGTTTCATGGGCTGTATGGCATGTGGCACCATCTTGTTGAAACCACGTATTGCCCACATCAATATCATCCGATTTTGGCACAAAGAACTGTGTTATGGATTTTCAACAACACTCTCACGCACTGCTTCGATATTGACATTTGAACGGCTTGTTTTTGGATGACCAGTGTGTTTAGTGTCTCCGACTGATCCAGTCTCTCTAAATTTTTCAATTAATCTCTTCACAGTTGGCAAAGTCAAAACACTATTCCGACCATATTTTGTATGAAATTTTCGAACTGTGGCCTCCAAACTTTCATTATTTTTGAGATAATGTTCAACAATAAAGACATGTTGTTCTATCGCGTAACGCTCCATTTTTACTAACCCTAAACTTTCAGCTGACAAATTGTTTTTTTTTAGGGTTGCCAGCACTTTACTGCACAAATGTCGGCAAATTCAAATGTTTCGTTAATTCTGGGACACCCTTTATTTACAAAATACATCGATAATGAAAAAATATTATTATTATTCTTAATATGTGTTTTATAAATTTTTTATTTAATGCGCCCCCCAAAAACAACTCTACATATACTGCCGATGTGTTCTTCTCAGGTCTATTCGCCTTATCCTCTTTTCACGATGAATGAATCTTGGCCTGGGAAAGTGAGGTGACTAAAAAGCCACTTTTAACTTTTAAGACTTATTCATTCTCTTGTGTTCTGAATTTATTCCACTTATTTTAAATAATAAATTACTTTGACATCACTCGTCCCTTTTTTTATCCTACGTCGGTGAGAGAAGCCATCAGTCCGGTACAGTATACTCTGGTTATCCTAGCGTCCATTACAGGGGTTATGTCAAGCCACCATTGTGGCACCTACCGTTCGTGCTCTCTTCTCAGCTGGGCACTTGTGCCCCAACGTTCAGAACAATACTGTCATGGAGTTCCTGGAAATAATCTTCCCCGGTCGCTTAGCAAATTCTTTTGCGTTTATTGGAGATGGCTGGTTCTCATGAATAATCATTACAGTACATTGCTGAACCTGCTGTAGTTTTCAAGTCCCACGGATCGTAAGCATTGCACTAAAGCAAAATATTTTGTTTAACTGGCAAATTTTTATTCTTTGCTAGTTTCCTTTTATGGAAAGTTCCTCTGTTTAACAAATGGATATAAATGAAACGTAATTCTATCTGTTGCAGGAAATGCAGGGGAAGAACCATGTGGAAAAGTTAATGTCTGACCAAGAAGATCTTCTAGAACTTGTCGCCGACCAAGAACAGAAACTGAAAGTATTCAAAGAAAGGCTGAAAGCTCTCGGAGAAAAAGTAAACGCTCTCATTTTAAAATATTGAACTAGATATAATTTAAATAAAATTGAGGTATTACGAGTTTTACTAACTGCAGAAGGCTATGTTATCAACTACACAATCGGCTAAGGCAGTATACTGAACTGACTAACTTTTGCACATTTTAAATTGCCCTACAATGAAATTGAACATAAATGAAATAAATAACTGAGAAATATAATTTTGATAAAAATAAATTTATTTAATAAAGTGAAGCTTAATATCTCAGGTGGGGGTTTTTATCTTCATATTGAAAAATTGATAATATAAGTTTTATATATAAATAAACAAACAATTTAAAATAATTATAATGTTGTCTTCATTGGGTACTTTCTCTCTTCGGTACCGAGATGATTAAATAACTCATTTGCTCTAGGAATTGCCTAACTGTGGACATTACCAATTCTGTAATTCACAACTGAAAACTGGCTGCCTAAGGGCCCTCATTGGCTGTCCACTGACTCTTCCTGCCTCGAACTACCTAGCATTTCCATTCAACATTTATTTCTGTGGCCACCTAAATCTTTCCACTATTTTATAAAAATATAAATATTACTTATTTTTTATGATACCAAAATAAAATACCACCCACTACATTACATTAAACTTTTGTAAAACTTATTGTTGTAAATCAACGCTACTAAGTGCAGTTATATAGCCCACGCATTAACGTCCGCGTTCTGTATAAGTGATGATTGCTCATAGACCCGAATGAAATAAAATAAACGGCTATGTTGTATTTTGTTGAACTCAGTACTTCCTGATATCTGTGGTCGAGTGCTCCTACATCAAACAAAAACTGTGCCAATATCGCCTGATTAAAATCTTTCAGAGGAAACTATTTTATTACTGTTCAGTTTTACAATTTTCTGTGACCGATAATTATTTTAAAATGGTGATTACTTACTAAAACTAACAATTATTAATATATTATTACGTTCTTTGGTTATTATATGATAATTTTATTTTTTATTCTTTTACTTTAAATTTATTTTATTTACTATTTATTATTAGGTTCTATTAACAAAAGTAATTCTGGCAAAAAGATGAATTTAATTTTACAAACATAAAAAAATAAACTTATATTAATTTTATAAATACTTGTCTATTAATTCGATTCCTTTTCTTCTTTAATTCTCTTCATTCTTTAAATAAATTAATACTTCTTCTTTTTGTGCTATTTCTCTTCCGTTCTGCTTTAAGTCAATAACCACTAACCAACAAAGTTTTCAAGTTTTTCTTACTCACAATCTCAAGCTAATAATATGTATTACGGGCTGATCCCAAAACTAGAGTATGTAATGCTCAGTGTGTTTTCATTATTACAACCACAACTAATTATAACTGGCTAAAACTAGAGAGTAATACTGTGTGTGTTCATTTTGATACCACCACAACTATACTGTCCTTTGTTTTTTTCATACACGCTCACTTGTTTTTATTTTGCCTTCTTGATATGTTGGATTAAATACCACATACAAACTCCACAATATCCAATATCACAACAATATATATATTGTATTATATTTACAGATTGAAGATGATGATGAAGACGACGATGGTGACCAAAATGAAGTCGTATAGTTTCATACACGATAAGAAGTACCACCGAGAAGGCTCAACAAATGTGTTAACATTTTTTATACCTAGCATTTCACATTGAAATGGCTCTTATATTTATAGAGATGAAAACTTGAAAATAAATGATTCTTTTTTTTTTGTACATATAGTCATATTGTAAATAAATTTAAGTTATGTTACATTGTAACTTAATAAACATGTGAAACTTATTACCCTACAATCTATTATCCGTATAATATAAGACTGGTTATTTTTAATAAAAACTATCTAGGAGTTCACACTCAATCTGTCTAGATAGTATGCTGTAAAAATAAAATAAATTAAATGCATTTAGTCCTCAACAAATGAGAGTATTTTGTGTTTTGATAATCAATAATACTGCGGTTTGTGGTACTCTTTATTTAATGTCTCACTATAATATAGACCAAACAAGGGATGAATTGTGTATCGACTGCAACCTATACAATAATTATTATAGCCCTTCTAAAAAAAGACAATATTATTTCGTAGTTCTGTGATTTATGATCGATCGCTCTTGGTTTCTACAGGTAATCAAGCAAGATCTGGTTAGAAGGGTTCACTAAAAGTGTACACTACTCCGTTCCCCCATCGATGACAGGACGCCGTTGCGGCAGGAACACTTTAGTTTTAGGTTCTAGGTTCAGGTTTTAGTTTGTAAGTGTTTTTTAAGAGCATTATATTCATTTCATTGTAATTTTAACTTCAACCAGATTGTATGTAACCCCCTCCTTCGAATGCAACTGCGTATCGCAGAAAGAGGAGAAAAATGACAATTCTTGTTCATTGATTTTGTTCATTTTCACATATTGTATTAATTAAAGGAGTTAAGGAAAAAAAAAAAATTGTACACTATGTTTGCTTTCTCAATGCACTATCTGGTTATCAAAAAGGATTGACATCTCCATTTCTCCACCCATTTTAGTAACAAAATATAAAAAGTACGACACAGGTCTTACTAACACTTGCTAACTTCACCCAACTAGCCGCTTTGTCTCAAACTGATGATCTATAAATGTGTCCTTCGGCCAGCTCTGCTGTACAGTGCCCTGCTATTTACCCACTTGACTGACATTACAGCCACAAGTCTCCAACATTTCCAGAATGGGATCATGAGAAAAGTGGTCCGACATACCTTTCTGGAGAGGTTGAAGAACGCTGACCTGCACCTGTTGCTTGGTGTACCGTCGGTGGGGGAGTTCACGGAGACACATCAAGTTTTTTGACTTGTTGCAGCACCTCACAAACCCAGTGTTTTACACTATGACCCACCACCCTTCCCGCATCGATGGTAACAGACTAAAGTGGAAAATTAGGTTAAGGTTTTGTTGTTAGATGTTAGTTTTAAGTCTATGATAGATAAGGTGAGCTCCACCACTTTTCAAGATGATCAGAAAATTAATGTATAATGTACATCATTATACTTTTGTATAAGCTCAGAGCACAATGTAAAATAATTAGAAATTGTATAAAATGTAGCCAAGCTCGAGGACTTATAATGACCTATTGTAAACAAATTCATTTGTAGAATCTATATCGAATTTTTCAATATTTTGATAACAAGGGGATTAAAAAAAGCGATGTACAAGGCTTTCATTCGATTAAAGGGATGTCATGAAAAGTAAGGACCTGCATTTTTGATGCCAATAAAGATGTTCATATCGTTATGTGAAGGCTTAATTCACCGTGCACCTGTAAATATATTTGTTGCAACAGGGTATAGATAAATAAAAACTTATAGGGTAAGACAATATTTAATCTATTTGAAAAAAATCTTAACCTTAATAGGATAGAACAAAAACAAAGTAATGAAGGAAGATATTTGTGAAATAATTAATTTTGAAACAAATGAACATTAGTAGTAAAAAATGGATAGAATGAAGATAATAGTTTATTATTCTTACTCGTTAAAAGAGAGATGCATTCCCTTGTACTGATGTGGTTGAATTTGGACACGTACCACATCAGGAGTGTCACTATTATCTTGGCAATTCCCAAAACTACAAATTCAACACAAATATCGGCCATTTTCGATTATTTTTACAACTGGTGTCTTACCCTTGCAGTATTTTTTCTAGATGGTAAGTGGTAGGTGTACAGAGTTTGGAGTAAATTACTCCAGGCATCCCATAATTATGCTAGAATGACACACTCGTCCATTTATATAGATTAAAATTAATTATGATATGAACAGAAACAGCAATTTTAAATAAACGGATCATTTCTAAAATATACTAATGAAATCAGATGAGTCTCCTAGGAAAATATTAAAAAATTTCCATAAAGGTATATCAATTGTAGTTTTTCATATAGAAATAGTCTCATTTTTAGTAGAAAAGCTGCAAACATTTTTAATTTAAAGAGTTAATTGTTTCAAGCTTCCAATTCAGGCAAATGATCCACAGCCTAAATTATGTTAACTTAATTTAAAAACATATTTAATTCATATTTTGATAATAGTTACATGTAAGATCAACATCTAAGTATTATTGTGTAGATCATATAAAGTACGTATTTCAATTTACAATTCTTCATTCTACACATTAAAAGCTTATTTTATAAACGTCATAAATTATAATCCTTCAACATTACTTGAGACGGCGAAATTGAAAATCAGGAGGATATAATATTTCAGTTAGCAAATATCTTATTCATCATTTAAGTTTTGTTTTATAATTTATGTGGTTTATAAAATACTTTTGTTGTCATTTAATTGTAAATTTAAATATGTACTTTTTCCTGATCTACACAATAATGCTTGGAAGTTTAACTTACATGTAACTATTATCGAAATACGAATTAAATCCTGTTCTTTAATTTGAATTGTTCCACAGATCTTTATACTTAAAATGAGACAATAAATATAATTGAGATACTCCAATTAGTACTTTTTAATCCATTTAGCTTCTTTATAAAATATCAGAAGTTTTAAAAATTGTTGAAAAACAGTTAAACTGCTTATGACGATAAGTAAACTTAGATCAGTTTTGTGATGATCTAAATGATAAATTATCTTTATTCATCAGTTTTGTTACATCAGAATAAATTATTTTGATGTAAATAAATCATTTAAGCGTCCAGATTAAGTTAACAAATAAAGATTGAATCAGTTTTGCATTGTTTAACTATGTTTTTTCTTACCACCCTATTCATCTAAAAATTGTACTTTGTATTTATTATGTTACGATTATGTGTTAAATTCCATATCTGATGATCATGGTATTAAAATCTGATCAAATGTCTTTTTTAAAAAATATTAAATAATATAAAAATATTTCATAGTTGATTAGTATTTTTTTTTAAAGTTAAGAGATAGGTCGACTTTTGTCATATTATTTTTATCTCACACATTCACTATTAAACTTTTTCCATTATCAGCTAGGAACACGGAAAGAGTTTATTTAAATTTCATTTTCTTTGAAGCTAAAATATGAATCAAAGCTTTTTGTTTTTAATTTCCAAACCTAGAATGGGCTCAATTTTGGTTTATTTGAGTTTCATGGAGTTCAATCATTCAGTGCTGTAACTTACTATAACTTAGCTTAGGCCATAATAACTACCAATACTAACTGTAAAATATTTCTTATATAGACAGAACCATACCCTATTTGCTGGTACTGGGTAGGGAATGAACTTTTCGTAATCGGTCATGTGCAAAGCAATTGACGAGAAAGTGTCGATTAACTAGTACCATATAATTCTTCAGTCACATAATGCTTCATTGCTTGGTAATAAAAAGTAAATATTTTTCTATCATATTGATAGGGTATCTTAAAGATATCCTTACTCTGAGTATTAATATGTGATTTTTGTTTTTAAATTCTCATTACAAAGTCATTAAATATATGTTTGTAATTGTATCTCTGTGTTTTACCAATAATCATCATAAATGATGGTTTGGATATTAATTACTTTTAAAACCTCAATGGTGGGGGAAATTAAACCAGGATCATGATAAATTATTTATTATAATAAATTAATTACTAAGTAACTTTAAAAATCCTATCCTATTGAGTAGGGTATAAAATTAAAGATCTCTACAATCTGATTAATAATATGTAATTTTTATTTATATTTTTGAACTGTATTACATGTTAAATATGTATACAATATATGTTGTATTGTATTATCTACATGATCTGTTGATTATTGAACATGATGAAATTGTGTCCATAACTTGAACTCAACGGCTGATTTTTTGTGCGTGATAGTTTTATTGGATGCCTGATGATGGTACAAATAAAAGTAATCCTATAACAAAATAATAAGGGTCATCCAGATTATCTATGTATAATATAATGACAAAAATACTGTATTTCCTAGAATACTGTGGGCATCAAAATCAGGATTTCGAAGAATATGTATAATATGTTGGGGGGTTAGTGGACTACAATTACAAAATATAATAAAATCAGATTAATGAAAACTTTTAAAAAGATGTTTACATAAAACAGTCATGTGGACATGGTTACTAATCCCCGTGTACCAGGGCCAATCAATGCAGCGTGCTAGAGAAACTTCTTTTGAACCGGTATTGTAATAAAAATAATTCAATGAAACAAAGGAAATCAATCAAGACTGATAATTAAGAAGATCACCGCCAAAACCATTGATACTGTTGCCTTTACTAAAAATTTTTAGTTAAAAGCTTAGCGAGATTTTAGTTCAATCAAGGACTCTGGATGGTGATAATATTTATTTTAATTACACGGTCAAGCACTCAGGGTAAATGGAAGCTAATAATTTGATGACATTTCAAGAAATAAAACACCATCTGTCTCTCCACAGCCAGGCATTGTTTAAAAGCCAGGACGGCAAGTACAGTAGTTATTATCAGCTTGAACCCTTGAGAATGATGGCATAGTCCGTCAAAAACGTTCGGATGAAAATAAAATAAACAAAGCTGTGGAGAGGCAGGTGTTTTATTTCTTAATATATACACTCCACATGGTTAATGATAAAATTTAAACCAGAAAAATAACTTTCAAGTAAAAATTCAAATAAAATATTGCTTTTTCGGGAGTTGAAACAAAATTCCTAGGGACGAGAGATGTCTCAATCGCTCAAATGATCCTGCGGGAGGAAAATCGACCAGGATTGAGAGGTAAAGGCTGGTATGATAGAAATGATTTAATTTGCTGTGTTTAGGTTTATTATTATAAATAATTAACAGTCGTACAAAAAATATACTGTTCAGCACAGCTAAAATCTCTCATTTAAGTTTATTGTTTTCCTGGTAGATGCCACTTAATAAACCTTGATATATTGAAATATATACTGAACAATATATTGACATATTGACTGTTAAAAAAATAAAAAAAAATTAGGAATTATAAATGTAGTACATCTAACTTTGTACGTTTTTAAAAATTAAAACTATTCTGCTATACTTGATTCTTTATTATGGAATCTTAAAATCATAATTGTATATGTATTTAAAAAATATTTTTTGCGAAAGTACTTTCATAATCTATACTATATTATAAAGAGGTAGTGTGTGCAAATGCGGTTCTGGGTATTCTATAAAGTACTAGATGGCTTTAGAATATTCAAACAACATATAAAATATTATTTATTCTTCGACCTAAATAAGTATATAAATTTAATAAATGTCCTGGTTTTAAAGTTGTAAAAAATGTTTACATTAGAGTAATGTGGTTAGTGAAAATTCACATCTACCCCCCCCCCTCTCGACATTATTAAATTATATAAAGTAGTAAAATGTAGAGTAGTATGGTAAAATAAATTTTCTGTAATATTTCTTAGATGAAGGATCGTAATGAATTTGTCGTATTTTGTACTTTGTAGCTGAAAATCGACATTCTTAGCAGTAATGTGAAATAATGGCTTTCTGTATCGCTGTTATATTCGAAACCGCTCATGGTATATTTCTATTCTAAGGCATGTTTTGGCATAGTATTTCAATAATTTATTATTAATACTTATGAATCGTTATTTGGTAAATGTTATGTGTTAATTGCTGAGGTGTGGTTTTACCAAACTGTATACTTGAGGAGGTTTCATAAACTGATAAGGTTGTGTTTATGTTTTTGGGAGGGTAACGCGTTCTGTTTCAAACGCATCTGGTTTTTTTTTGTGTTTTATACAAGATGACTGCTCAGCCAGCAGCTAACGTGAAGTATAAGCCTGTGAAGCCGACGGTGGATGAGATCAAAGAGGATCATATCACCCAGCTCGCGGCGGACTACTGGGCACCCAGCACAGTCGACAGGCACAAATCCTTCGACCCGGAGATCGTCCAAGTGATCTACAATAAGGAAATCAAAGGGACCAGGTTCAACATCAGGAGGATAATGATGCTGGAGGTGAGCCAGTACCTGGAGAGGTACCTGTGGCCGAACTATGTAACCGGCGTCTCTTCCCACAGTCACATGATGTCCATAGTTGTCATGATGAACGAGAAGTTCAGGGAGAGAGTCGAAGCTTGGACTTCCATTAAGAAACAGCCGGAACACGCCAACGGGTTCTTAAAGCAGATGTTTCACGCCAGCTTAGAAGAAGAGGTCAAACTCTCCTTTTTAGAGAAGAAGACTTTAATACTTTTTTTAACTAATACCTTCAACAGTATAGAAGTCGAACTCATTCGAGACCAAATCAAACGCCTAGTTTCTTTAGCCTCCTGGTCCTGCCTTCATCAGAATCGCAGGGACCAAGAACTCACCAAAGCGCCCAAATGGGAAAAATATTACAAGAAGTTAATGAAGAAACGTAAAGACGGTTCGGACCCAGAAGCGCAATGGGAAAGAAAATTCTTATATACTTTAATGCTCAATTTCTTGAATAATTTAGAAGAGATTCAAGTTGAAGGCGCAATTCCCCCAGAAGTGGTTCATTATTGCGAAAGATTTTTGGAATTTCTTATCGATTTGGAAGCTTCTTTGCCTACTCGTAGGTTTTTCAATGCTTTACTTGACGATTGCCAACTTGTCTTGAGGTGTCGTGTTTCAGCTTTACCGAGAAGACCAGAAGGTCATTTGTTCACACAGCTTTTAGATACCCTTAAGTTCTATGCTAGATTTGAGATAAATGATATTACCGGTGATCCGTTTACTGATGCTCAAATGTCCCAAATGCATTATGACAGCATTAACTTTTTACAGAAGGTCGTCTTTTCTAAGTACCCGGCTCTAAGAGAGTTCTCTCTGAAGAACGTTTCCAGTATCGATACCAGAGAAAATATATTGAAGTATTTCTCAAAATTGGACAAAGAAGCACTAAGAGAAATCACAGCTCACCTTAACCTGGTACCTCCTGCCGAAAGAGATCAAGAAGAGAATTGGTATCGGACTGACCCACTTTTCATGTTAGAACTTTTAGCTTATCGTCATGAAAAGCGTATATCGCAACTTGATGAAATAAATAATATGCCACTTTATCCTACTGAGGAAATAATGTGGAATGAAAATATTGTACCATCTGACTACTATTCTGGAGAGGACTGTTTGGCTTTGCCCAAGTTGAATTTGCAATTCCTCACTCTCCATGACTATTTACTGAGAAATTTCAATTTGTTTAGGCTTGAATCATCTTATGAGATTAGGCAAGACATAGAAGATGCCATCTGTCGACTCAGCCCATGGAAGACTGAAGACAGTGAAAATAACATTTACTTTGGTGGTTGGGCTAGGATGGCTCAGGTAATCAAAAGTTTTCTTGTTGTTGAAGTAGTTAAACCAAGAATAGGTGAAATGGTACCCGCAAGAGTTGTAGCTGAAGTAACTATTAACTTGGACGTGAAATCTGACGTGAAAAAAGAATGGGAATCACTACGTAAACATGACATATGCTTCTTAATTGCTGTTCAACCAAATCTTCCGATTGGTACTAACTATAATGTTAGGCATTCTTTTCTTGAACAAAGCGGTTTGAAATTCATAAGGGGGTGTGAAGTTTTAGGAATGTTAGATGAAGAGCATAGAATCATAGAAGATTTCCCCGATGCCCCTAAACCAACTTTTACCTCCAATTCGAGGACTTTTAGGGTCTTGTTGGATACAAATCAGTACAAAATGGATATGGACATAATTTCTGAAGTTAATGATGATTTCTATGCAAATTTCAATGTGATTGTGCGCCGTAAAACAAAAGAGAATAATTTCAAGGCAGTTCTTTACACGATAAGACAGTTGATGAACAGTGATTGCGTTGTACCAAGTTGGCTTCATGATATTCTTCTAGGATATGGTGACCCTGGTGCTGCACATTATTCTCGAATGACTAATGAAATAGCAACGTTGAACTTTAATGATACTTTTATTGATTTAGATCACTTAAAAGCCAGTTTCCCTGACTATGATGTTATAGAACAAGTCGATGATATAAAACCACCGTTTAAGCTGACGTTTGCGGACGTATTAGCAAAGAATGAAGACAAGAAATTCAGTAAGAAGATTATAACTGTAGAACATCAGAAATATGTTACCAAAGGTCCTTACCCTGTTACCTTGAGAAGAAATCAAATATATTTCACCCCGACCCAGGTAGAGGCCATAAGAGCAGGCATGCAGCCAGGTTTGACTATGGTTGTAGGCCCTCCGGGGACTGGCAAAACTGATGTTGCTGTACAGATTATATCAAATCTATACCACAATTTCCCCAATCAAAGAATTTTAATTGTTACACATTCCAATCAAGCATTGAATCAATTGTTTGAGAAAATTATGAAACTAGATATCGAAGATAGGCATTTACTCCGTCTCGGTCACGGTGAAGAAGAATTGGAAACAGATAAAGATTTCAGCAGGTATGGTAGAATTAATTCCATTTTGAGCAAAAGGTTGGAACTGCTAGAGGATGTCCAGAGGCTCCAAAAATGTTTAGATGTACAAGGTGATATGTCCTTCTCTTGTGAAACTGCCAGATATTTTTATTTGAATTATGTATATGCAAGTTGGGAGAAGTACCGAGATTCTATTACGTCTAATGATGGCAATGATGTTCCCATCGAAATGATATCTGAACAATTTCCATTCCACGACTTCTTTAAAGATGCCCCACAGCCACTATTTAAAAAAGAGAGCTATGAAGAAGAATACGAGATCGCTTTGAGCTGTTTTAGATACATAGAAGAGATATTTACTCTACTTGATGAATTCAGAGCTTTTGAGTTACTCAGGGGTGGTGCGGACCGTTCAAAGTACTTGTTAGTAAAAGGAGCAAAAATAATAGCTATGACGTGTACTCATGCAGCGCTGAAGAGGTCAGAGTTGGTAGAAATGGGCTTTAAATACGACACAATTTTGATGGAAGAGTCAGCCCAAATTCTCGAGATTGAAACATTCATCCCGCTTTTGGTTCAAGAAGCTGAAGATGGCTTCAACAGACTCAAGCGGTGGATTATGATTGGAGACCATCATCAGCTGCCTCCAGTTATAAAGAACATGTCCTTTCAAAAGTACTCAAACATGGAGCAATCCCTTTTCACTCGTTTTGTGAGGCTTGGGGTTCCGACTGTAGACCTAGATGCCCAGGGTCGTGCCAGATCAAGTATTTGCGATCTGTACAATTGGAGATATAAGAAACTTGGTAATCTCGTACATGTTGAAAATGAAATGGAGTATAAGTTGGCCAATCCAGGCTTCCAATTCGATTATCAGTTCATTAATGTTGAAGACTTTAATGGTATTGGTGAATCAGAGCCAAGCCCATACTTTTATCAGAATCTAGCGGAAGCTGAATACATTGTAGCAGTTTACATGTATATGAGAATCATTGGTTATCCAGCAGAAAAAATTTCAATTCTTACAACCTACAATGGACAAAAACATCTCATTCGAGATGTGATTAATGCTCGATGTACAACTAATAATGCTCTAGGAAAACCTCACAAAGTCGCAACTGTAGACAAATATCAGGGCCAGCAAAACGACTACATATTGTTGTCCTTAGTGAGAACCAAATCAGTAGGTCACATACGAGATATGAGGCGTTTGGTCGTAGCGTTATCGAGAGCAAGACTGGGATTATACGTTTTTGGAAGAGCTTCCTTGTTTTTTAATTGTTTTGAACTGAGGATGCCCATGGCACAGATGCAAAGAAGACCACTTTTTCTCCATATTTTGCCGCAAGAAAGATACAACGGCCAGCGAGAGTTGAACTCTCCTTTATCTGCAGAACCTAGCGTCATCACAGATATGGTAGCAATGGCAAATTTTGTTTACACATATTATCACAATCTCTACTATCAGTCTCAGGTGTCCGCACAAATGTCTACGCAGGAAACAAGAAAAGATAGTTGGTGCAAGCCTGGAGATACCGGAAGCGAGGTCCCAAAATATGCCGTCTCCTCTCATCCTGGCGCCTCAGATGACAGCGAAGATGAAGATAAATAAACCCTACATGATGGACATTGCATGCTTAAAGTAGTTCAGTTAAAAATTTTCAGAAATGTCTGTGATATAAGAATGATTTCAAATTACGTCACTCCATTTAGTCAGAACTGTTTCTAGATTAATTATGTTTGTAAATACGAATGAAATTGTAATTTAGGTGTAAATACATTTACATGATAAACTCAAAGTTAAATATCCTATTAAGGGTATTAAATAAATACATAACAGGAATAATAAAATATAGTGCTATTTTATTTATTGCTGGTTTGTTTGAATTTTAGTTGGTTTTTAATTTTATGGTAATTATGTTGAAATATTTTAACACCTTATTAATTTTCATTTTGTGTATTTTATTTTATATATTGTTTTGTAAATAAATAAAATATACACTTGTAAATTGTACTTAATAATTTTGTGAAGTTTTATTAAAATCCTTTCTTTTTAAATTGAATCAAATAATTTTAACTTCACGATTATTATTCATTCTATAAGGATGTTATTTCTTCACCCTTTTTTTAAGCTAATGGATTTTATTATGAATTATCTGTTCAAGATGCTCTTGTTGAGTACACAAAATAAAATTAAAGAAAAGAAGTTTAACAAATGCTTTTATAATTTTCTCTTGTAGCACATTAATCTTCTGTTGTGAATTTTTCTTTATAACTATTTCTTAATTCACCCATGTGAAGGTATTTTAGAGTTGTAATGATATTTTTTATTAGAAAATTAACTTTATATTTGCACCATGGGTGCTTCATTAAGCTATAGTCTCTGAACAATTCTTCCAATGACAATATCTTGAAACTGTCAACATTTTACCTGAACAGCTATACACTTCAGTTTTTTTAAGAAGCATCAATACTCAAGAAAATTGAAAATTTATTTATTAGAATATGATTGATTTTAAGAAAGGAGTTTTCTGTTTTGCTTAGAATAATATGTTTAGAAGCTACCAAAGCTTGTGTATTCTGCTGCACCACCTGCAAAATATTATGAATGTCCTTTAACCTTTTATAATTAGAAAATATAAAAATATTTTAAGCAAAAGAGGAATGTTAGCAATATAACAGAAAATAATTGTGGAGGAGGAAGAACGCCCAGAGCTGTACTCTCCTGTCTTAGTGTTAATGACTTACCGAAGAAGATTTTTCACCCAGGATGAAAATATTCCAGATATGTTTACTGAAAAAGTGGGTAGCATTTTTATTTGTGAGTATTACAAGTAACTGTACTTTCATATTGGGGAGTTAATTTTTTTTTTTTTATTTCAAAACCCCTTTATTGATCAATAAGTTTTACAATTTACAAATTTCACCTCTTACTGCATACGCAGATGTATTCGAAGGAGGGTAGAATTACAATAACAATTTTATATTTGAAGTTAAAATTACAAATCACTGGGTACAGGACTATGTGAAGGGGCTCACCTTCCGATTACAATGAGGGGGGAGTTAAAGATAGCGGTGAATGTAAAATAGTGTAGGACTTTGTCAGGATATTAGTTTAGCTTGATGAAAGAAAGATTTAAAATTGTCATCATATTTCTTAATAAACAAAGTTTAGACATAATATTTATCAGCTCTGGCCATTTTTCTTTAAGAATTTTAATGAAATCGTAACAAATCTCTTTCATCGAGCTAAGCAGATGTCCGAACAAATTCATCCACTCAGTTATAACAGTTTGAATGTCTTCTAATCATGGTAGAGTTGCACTTCATTTTTTTTTTCAAAATCCCTTTTATTAACATTTTTTACAAACAGATGATCAAAATACAATGAATAAGATTAACAGAATCCTCATGTTGCATACTTAGATGCATTTGAAGGAGGGTAGATTTACAAATACCATTGTCTTTTTACAGTGAAAATATTAATTAATATACAAATAGACAGGACTAGGTGATGGGGCTCACCTTCGGATTACAATATGGGAAACTTACAAACTAAAAACTAGAACCTAAAGTCTAGAGCGTTCCTGCTTTGATTGCGTCCTGCCATCATTAGGGATCGGAGCGGGGGTTATCGTGCTAAACACCGGGTATGTCAAGTACTGTAGTGAGTCAAAAAAATTGATGTCTACAATAATTTTTTTAAAAATTATTTTCTACAAGAACTGTACATTCCTGCAAAACTCAAGACTCAAGGGTTATTGCTTCAGTAGTTAGGGTTAGTTCTATTTGATTTCGTGATAGTGTTAAAAATAAAATTAATACCATAAAAAATAATGAAGAAAATTTATTTCGAATATATTTAATGTAATACATAAAAGCTGTTCTTTTAGCATTCTGTGAAATGTCAAAAAATTGATGTTCCACTCAGGGGCGAATTTATTTCTTGAGTTCGAGTCAAATCAGAAATGCATTACAAAGAGTCTAAGTGGAAAAAAAATGAGTTTTTAACGCTTAATGGCTATTTTGCACAGTATTTTAACCGTAAGGGTTCGCTATTCAAAATATGAAGAATATTTGTTTGAACGGACTTTGAAGTACTAAAATATCCCCTAATATTGTTTATAAAAAATTATTTCTGCCGTTAAAAATGACATATTTAAATTCCAAATAGCTCCCAAGACAGTTGAAAAATTTTAAAAGTTATCGAAACGGGGAAGTCTATTCTTGTCTGTTTGTTGATAAAACTCTGAAATCGATAAGATTCGTGTCATTATTGAAAGACGAGTAAAGTATCTCAAAAACTGTATCTATATTTAAATTAATTAATTAATAATAGCCACAAATTGAAGTATTTAATTATATTAAAGCCACATAACCTAACAATATCAGCTTGTCCGCTGCTGGTCACTAGTGTCCCTGACGCCCTGTGTTTCCAAGGACTCTCTTTACTGTTAGTGCGACCGGAATAATAATCTACATGGAATGATGAGAGAGTTTGTTTTCCATGTTAGTTTCATTCAATGCCCTGATAGTGCTAAAACTAAAATCAGGCCATGGTAAATTACTACGCGTTTACAATTAGTTACAATTACTTGGTAATTAGAATAGAAAAAAATCTATTCCAGGACAAGGATCCCTATGAATAACAATGACAAATACTTACTCATTAATACAAGCATTAAATATTACCGAATAAATAATTTTAACAATTGAAGACCTAAACAGATTTCTATATTAAGAAATTAATAAAAACGCAGAGGTACCGGAATTATTAGAAGAGTAACCCTTTATGTTTTTGTAATTTGATTGTTTTGTTAATGTATGTATGTACTCCAAACCAACATAAACATGAACTCCCTGTAAAAAAACAATGGTTTAAATGAAGTATATTTATCTATTATTTCGATTTGATAATAAACTTCTATATGTTGGAATTTTTCATTTATTTTTTTGCTATTTTTTGTTTGATCAAACTCTGTGTCCATGGGCTTCTAGTAATGCTGCGTATGAGGGCAGTGCCTAATCTAATGCTCTTTATCACTGTCCTCTTGAGGCTTGAGCTCCCAGTATGTAATTAAATTTAATATTTTCTCGGCAAATATTGCTATTGATGAAAATAATAAGCTTAAACCACAACTGACATACACATTATAACATTTCAGTTAACAAAAATGAAATGGTGGTATGCAATAATTTAATTGTGCTTGTGTAAATCTGACCCTAGAAATACATGCAACTAAAAGAATACTTAAGCCATTTTTAACTTTGGTTGGCTACTACTACTTTGCTACGAAAGCTCGGTGACTCCAACAATTACAAAACGGTATACTGATGAAAGTGGTCAGACATACTTCATTCGAGCAACGGTGAGCTTCACAAGGTCTTTGATCTGCCTTCGGTGGATGAATTCTGGCCAGTGTGCCACCCAGAAGGTCCTGGCCACGGCTTCGTCGCCTTTTTGTTAACAGTGGAAAGGCATCGCCTCAATCAATGCAAGGAGCTTGAAGCAACCTGCAGAGACTGAAGCCCTTTTAAAACCACTTACTAATAATATTAATAATTAGTGTAAACCTTATTATATCCTCTTAAATTTTGAGAGGTTTGAAAGAAAAAATGCAGTTGTAGTAATAGAATCACTCATTTTGGCGAAGGAGCTATATGTATATGTGTACCAATAGCTCCTGGTAAATGTTACACGTTAAAAACTAGCCGGGGGGAATAGAAACCTATCTTATTATTTTAACATTTTAACACTTACTCTTTCAATGATACTTACTGACATTTGGTGGGTGTTATTTTGGTTTATGATTTTCACTTTCTTCGATAGAACTAAAGAATCACAAAAATTATTTCAGAGATTTTCTTTTATTGACTTTAACCTTTGTAGTTCTGCTTTATAAAAACAAATTTGTGAATCCATGAAAATGTTTTCTTAGTATACAATAATTTGTTTGAAATTTAAATAAATCTCACTTTTTTGATCCATTAATTAAATTATAAATCTTACTTTATAAATCCCTTAAAAAAAAATTATGATTCTATAACTAGGTCTATATGTGGTTTTGGTCTAGATTATCTCTAGTTGAAGAAGCCGAATATGAAGGCATTAGGATCAAGAAAAGCACACCTCTTTGCACACATACTTTATTTTACTCCAAAATTTTTTTTTTAAACTTATGCCGATGAAAATTATCTAAATGCTTCACTACCTGGCTTCCTTTAGTAGGCCATGAGGTCCAGGGAAAATTTCTTATATTATACTAGACAAAAACAGTTTCGAAAAAGCGATTTGGATAAAAATTGGACAACTTCTTTCGGGAATCCATTCATGTATATCTTCTGTCCATGCAATCAATTACTAAAATTGATTTTAAAACAAAAGAAACTTTAATATGACGTGTCAAAAACTGGGGTTTGGGAACTTATCCCCGTACTCAGGAGTTTAATTGAACATTGCAAAGAAGAGGAACAAAAAAGGTGGTGAATCGGGCGGTGTCCAGCTAACAATGTAGGCATTGTAGTGAACTACCGCTAGAACAAGGAATTAAAAGTACCCTTTTCTATGAATGCATTCGAACCGCCTTTGGGTGTTTTTTTGTACCTCTTTGTCGGCCGCGGTTCGAAGGTACAATTCAGTTCTTAAATGATGTAACCAATTGACAGAGGGCAGACATTTAAAACGAAATATGCTAAGGCTACTGATACTTGGAACTACTGGTTGGTTTGAATTTGGCGGGTCTGCGAGGGAGGCATGCGCAGTAGGGACTATCCCGCACAGTTGCTATGGTGACAGTGGCCGCTCTGGGTGGTCCTCTTTCAACTCGTGTGTCGTCGTTTTTTAGACATTATCGTCTCTTCCTGTACGCTCTGCCTGCCTCTTGATATATCCTGACGACCAGTTCTTGCATTCCTGTTCTTCAACCTTCGGAAACCAGACAAGCTTCATGCTGGAAGTGTTTGTGAGTAATACCAGCTCTCATTGTAGAATTCTGTAGCTACTTCTCACTTGATGCCAGACAACCTGAGGGTTCTCTTCAAGTGTAGAGTAAAGTTAAAAGATAAAAACCACTGTCAAAATGACTTACTGCTGTTTTTTGTTCCTGGTACTATCGGTGTTGTGTACAAACTGCCCTCTGTCCAGTGCCAGAAATACTATTGTACCTGAGAATGTGAATACTCTTGAATCGAACAGAGCAAAAATAGAGGCAGAAAGAGCTCTGAAGCACGTAAACAATTTGTCTTGGCACAGGGCGTTTTCTGCCTCCTTGGGGGACGGGTTGGAATACTGCAACAAGTCTGCAAAGTGCGTCCCACTCAACTACACCACTTGTTTAGGCACTAAATTGCCATACGGACAAACAACATTGGATCTTGTTGACGGTGTTTCATCGCAAGAGCAGGCACAGGTAACATTCTCTTAATATATCCATTACTTTCATACCTAATGCTTATTGTTATTGCTTGTTGAAACTTTATTTGTAGGAAATCCTTTTTGGTCAGATTTTGAAAACAAGTAAATAATCTTCTGTCTCAGTAGGCTTTCTAAGAAGATACAGATGCTATTACAAGTGGCCAACTTTACGTTAACAGAATAACTGGTGTACTGAGTGCATCATTAGTACATAAATTGATTATCCTCTGCCACTCTCCCACAGCCTGGGATGGGTATCTTGTTATCTTTTCAATTCTACAAATACCGTTGAATGATATTTTCCAAGCCCTCTTGACATGTAACCAAAAGAATGCCCATCTTCAGGTATGATCGGAGTGATTATTTCTTTCTCAACAAGATTTCAGAAGCATATTTGTGCTTGTTACTGGCGTGTCCTTTGATGAACAAGAAATCTAAATTAAAGCCAGAACTTTGCTTACCCCTCTATAATTCAAATTCCTAAAAATTAACAGAGTACAGTTTCCAAATAAGGCGCTTCATATTATTACAGTGAATACAGCTTGATTTCTCGGGACGAAGAAATTGTACGGTGTCATTTATTCTCAAATTTGACAGGCAATGCCAGAGAGACTACTCAGTATAATAGGTACAACTTAGTACAGACAATTAGTACCAACAATCAAAATTACTCTTTGCAAGACAAATAGTTAAAAATGACGCTCTAAAATATGTACATTAAACCAATTGATTTTATGCAGTCGTTGTATTACTATATTAATAGTAATTTAGTGATATTATTTCAATATACTTATTAAATGGTTCGACCAAGTACATTAATCGTTCTGGTGCGTACAAATAAATTAAAAACTTATTTTTAGAAGAAAATTATCAGGACTTATTGTGATAGTATATCAATTAATTTCTAAATGAATTTATTTTTGCTTCTCAGGAAATCCTGAGGGATTGGAGAAGACTTGTGCATATTCCGAAATGCTGGGCCGTGATACAGCCGTTCCTATGCGCCCTGTACATGCCAAGATGTGATGACGGCAAGGTTTATCCGCCTTCTCAGGTATGTATCTCGGATTGATCCTCGGGACTTAACAAGTTAACATGGCTCTTCCACACCTTATTAAACCGCTGTTTATACCCTTTACAAATTATTCACTCTACAAGCCCCCTACATTCAAATCTTCGGTTCACTTCCGGAACACAAAATCTAGTCTTTCTTACCTTTGCTCTCTGGTACTTTTTCACAGAACAGGTTCTTGCAGCTTTCGACCGTTCCTTTCTTCCTCGCTCCACTCTCCCTCCTTATATCTGCCATGGTTCATCCTTACCTCTCTTCAAAGCCTTCCTATTGCAATACCTCCTTACCATCCATACTGACTCTCTAAATTATGAAGCATGTATCAATTATCACTGTTATTTCTATATAAACATACATGTATCAATTATCACTGTTATTTCTATATAAACGTACATGTATTGCCCAAATATTCTTTCTTATCACTTATCTTATGTATTTAAACTTCACTGTTCTCTCAGCAAATATACTTTGATACCTACAGGTACTACCTTATATAGAAATAATCACGGATGATTCTTTTTAATTTAATCCTATATTTTTTTTATTTTGATAACGTTTTCTGTATGTTATTATTTACTTAAATTGAGGTATACATTTTATTTTGTTTTTCCCTTATGATTTATTAATTATTTTTATTAGCTAGAATTAAGTTATTTATTCATTGAATCAAGATTTTTTTTCTGTTGTATTATATTGTAATTTTAACCTTTTTAGACAAAGAAACAAATTACCTTACTGTAAATAACGGTTTATTGTTTTTGTAGGAAATGTGTAGGATTGTTATGGGCCCTTGCAGAATTTTGACGACGTATGTCTCCTGGCCTCCCTGGTTTCAGTGCGACAACTCCACTAGATTCCCATCTCGTTGTAAAGTGAGTAAATAAATAATATTCATGTTGACATATTACGTCGTCAGAGCCTAATACGTATTAGAGCTTAGCGTTTCCTTTCCCTGCCAATTTTTTCTTGTAAAATTTTCACTTATGATTCAACTTTGTCAGTTGCTTACTTAACTTAGCCAGTACTAGTTGTTCCAGGGACCAGTAGCTTAGCAATTTTTTTCTCATTTTTTAAAAGCTTTAATTTATTGAAATCTATTTAAAAAAAGTAAAGGAACAATATCGAGAGATACTTATTTGAAAGAGTTTCTTAAATACTTATTAATTGACTGTGAAAAAAACTATCAAGTAGGGTTGAGCATCAATACTTTATCAGTTTAACCGTTTCACTTAAATTTCAACTATTTATTGAAATGAAAAAAAAATCAACATTGCTAAAATAATTACATATAAAAACTAATTTCAATCGGATTTAATGGTGTTGAGAACTTTTTGGAATATCTTCTGAGCTCACACCTTAAAAAAACAACTGACTTTTCTCAGTTCAGTTTATCAATTTTATCGTTTTTACAACAGCTATCGTCAATCATACAGGCGAAAACTGATTGTCCTACATCTGTTTGAAAGTAGAGCATAAGCAATAAATATTTGTATTGAAATATATTATTGGTAGAATTATTGTTTCAGAATGACGTGCGTGAATTGAAGTTCAATACAACTGGTAAATGCTTGGAACCTCTTGTACAGACCGATTTGGCTTCGTATTATTATCCAGGGATAGATGGCTGTGGTGTCCAGTGTGAAAATCCCATGTTTCTGCCAACTCAGCGAGAACAAATCCATAAAATGATAGCCTGGGTCACGACCATATGTGCCCTATTGAACCTTTTTGCTGTTGTAAGTATTTTATATTATTTTAGCATTCTAATCGATTTATTTTTATTCATTTGAAATAGATTTAAAAAATGGTTTAGTTTGGCCAGAAAAATATTAAGGTAGCCAATGTAAAGTTTGACACAAATATTTGTTCTGCACAAATGTGTTATAATTGTTGACAAAAGTATTTACATTGTATGCTTTATGTCCCGGTTCACACATGCATAGGAGTTCATCTCAAGAGGGAAATAACATTGAATAGCTGCCATAATGTGTCACCCTATTTCATTATCAATGCTGCTTTGGGTTTTTAACTCATGTGCCAAAGTATGCGATGATCTATCTATGTTTCAATCATATTCTATAATTTCTTATAATTCTGTTTTATATATTAATTTTGTTATATTTCAGCTGACTTTTATGATCGATTGGCGCCATTCTAGTAAATACCCAGCCCTCGTCATATTCTATATCAACTTGTGCTTTTTAATCGTGTGCTTCGGATGGCTAGTTCAGTTTCTTCCCGGAGGTCGGGAAGATGTTGTGTGCAGAAAAGATGGTACCTTGAGGACAGGAGAACCCAGGTAATTTTACTCATTATGTGTCTAACATATAAAGTAGGTATGAGGGTATGTATCTATGTATATAATCACATGCTAGTTAGTAGTTCAGTGCCTTAATCAAAACGTAATGGGGTTTGGCATTTTATCCCTTCCCTAACCAAATATCGCAGAAATATTGTTGATAATACTACAAAAAATACTGTGGCCCCTAAACTTGTTATATGCCTCAAAATACTCACACCCCCCGATACAATTTTGTTTTAATAATTTCCTAATTTAATATCTTTTATAGTTAATTTAAGATAAAGTGAACCTCAAACTTGTCAAAAATTTCTTTTCATTGTCATATTAATATGCTTAAATTTGGCATGACTGCTGTTCTTGCCTTGTGAAAATTACTGTTGTGTTTCCAACTTTTAACATTGTAGAATCTGTCTAAGTTGAGTTTGCTGTAGGGGAAGGGGGCTTTCCCCACTAAAATGCCCCCTCCACAAATCTCGACTAGTAATAGAGTTGTAAAGAAGTTCTACTGGAAACTTAAAATCTCTCGTACAGGAACAAACGTTATCCCTGTATATTATTATTGTTATTTTCCTTACTCCTAGTGTGGGGTTTTTTGAAAGTCCATAACTTTTATCTGCATAAACAAAGAGATGACCTTCTTTTTTGTATTTAGCCATTTGTGTACGATATTTTACTCTTTTGAGGGGGATATCATGTTTATCTATCAAAGCTTTTCTGTTATCTCCATATTTCGCCCGTTTCAAACCCAAATTATGAGTAATTGATGTATTGTGTCTTTATTCCCACTAAAATTAATTTCTGGATTTTCTTTTATTTTTTTCAAAATTTCTCTTAGCGATGGTAGTTTTTTTTATGTGTTATAGAAGTTATCCTCTAATCTGCTAATCTAATCGTTTCTTTATAAAAGCTATCAATATTTCTTTTTGTTGTTATTTTTGACCTTTTCTTGGGTGTTGCAAACCTCGGTTTATCACCCCTCTCTATAGCTTCATTTTCTTCTACGATTTCCCTCTGAGTGTGTTTAGAGATACCTATAGCTTGGGAAACCCTTTTCATAAAATAGGAAACATTGATTGGCCTATTCTCTGCCTTGTTTTTCATAAATTTTAATACATTTTTAGTCTGAGAGTGAACTGTTTTACCTATACCCTGTTTATCTGACATGATAACAGCTTTTTTTTTTTAACAAACTGTTAGAAATTAGCTTATATAAAAGCCGTTAAATATTACTTGGATAAAAATACTTTTGGCAAAACTGTTTTATTGAATTAAAAATCGGAGAAGAGATTTCCACGTGCTAAGAGTTGTAGACTTATGTTCTAACTGAAATGGAATATTAGAAAGGGGGAGTGTGAGTGGAGGGGCTGCGCACATCTCTCTCACCGCGACCTCAACTAAGTTTAGACTGAGCTATCTCTTCTCCTCGTTCCTCCCTTAATTTCTGCTTAGCGTTGAACAGGACAAAATTAATTTATAGTTAATGCCTTAAAGACGCCATTAACTAAATGAAATAGTTAGTTTTTATGATGCTTTTGTTGCGTTATTAATGAATAAAATGTTTTTATTTATATTTTTAAAAAGATTTTTTGTTTTCAGCGCTGGAGAAAATCTGTCATGTGTCGTTGTCTTTGTGATGGTCTACTACTTCTTGATGGCGGGTATAGCCTGGTTCGTCATTCTCACTTACGCCTGGCACATCAGCTTACAAGCGTTAGGTAGAGATAGACTAGGTGTTTACTCCCTACTATTCAACATTTAGCTTGTAGTTATCTTAGATATATTCTTGTTGTTTTTTTGTGTATTTTTATGGATGGAATGATACGTATAATGGTCAAACGAACAATTCGACCCTTGTCGCTCTGGTTGAATGACGAACTAAAACCTGTGCGTGTTTATGTACTAGTTGATCAACGGATCAATAGGGTTGCCATTTATTGATTAATGTTCTAACCTCAACCTTCCTTGTCCCCTTATGTATTAGCGATTCGACTACCTTTGATACCTGTGAGCTTTAGTTACAACTTTGTCTTATCTTCAAGGCTAGAAGTTCACTGTGTTAATGTCCTCAAAAATTTCATTTACGAGCAGCAGGATTACCTGGTTATTTGGTCAAGAGGGTCTTAAAGGTAATGAGAAGGCCTATGAACTGGCTAGAACCAAATTTGAATGTTCTTTATAAGGGAAAAAAAAAAACTTCACCGGGAAACCCTACCCTGAGAAGAATAGATGGCCTTGCACTCGTAATCCGAGAAAGGAATGTGTCTACCAAAGCCCCTTCCATTGTCCTCAGCTCAGGACAGAAATTTTTCTCAATATGACTAAGATTGAGCTGCCAAGATTGTTGAGTCAGATCCCCCTTGGACAAACTAAAATTGACAGAAGACGTTACTTGCCAGATGTGCTTGGATAAGGAATAATCATTTATGGAAGTTGATGTGAATATGAAACACTCGTCTTTAACAGGTGCTGAAATGCACCCGTTAGGAAAGGCTATTTCTGAGCTAAAGTCAAAAGTCTCAAGTTCACGTGACGACAACTATAGAGCTAACATTCGCTTAAGATCCTACGTGCCCAAGCAAGAAGTGTTAAGCAAGGACCGTACCCTGTAATACAGTATGCAATAGTCACTCCTAAAATTTACTTTGTTTAATTATTTATGCCCTTATGCCCTCCTGTTTAGGACTGAAAGGTGAGCTATCATGAAATAAAACATCTTCTGTCACTCCACAGCTTTATTGATTTATACCCGAACATTTTCGACGGACCCAGCCGACATCCTCAATGGTTCGAGCTGATGGTGACTACGAGACTTATCGGGTTGTCTAAGAAGCCACATTGCTTGAACCCTTACATTACATAGAGACAGAAGGTGAGGTGTTAAATTTCATAATATACACACTCCGCACCATCAATAGATTCTCTGACAGAAGCCCCCCGCTCTTATTTATATAAATGAAATGAATTCACTTTATTATAAATACAGAACCTTCATTCTTGAAGCAGTTGTGCTAATCAATAAACCGTACGATAGACCGAAAACTTTAGTTTATAAATTATCAAATATAACAGTATTTTAGCTTAACATTATTTTTTCACTTTATTATAAATGCTTATTTGCACTCTCTTATTTTTCAAAGGGAAAATTCAAGAGTGCATGGAGAAAAAAGGTGCTTATTTCCACCTTATAGCTTGGTCGGCACCTCTTGTTCTGACCATTACTACGATGGCTTTGGGTGAAATCGATGGTGACTCCATCACCGGGATTTGTTTTGTCGGCAACACAAACAGGCTCTACAGGGTCATCTTCCTCCTCGCGCCGATTTCCGCAGCTCTTGCCAGCGGAGCATATTTTATGTCAAAAGGTAAACATATATAAATATTTATAAAACTGTTTCTAAGAATATAGAATAAAAATGTTGGTAAGTTCATTTTTGTGTTTTTTATTAACTATATTTTTTATCATGTAACATGTTTTTATGTTTTTATTATGTAACATTACATCAATACTTTTTTTTTGTGTGTGTGAAATGGTTTTTGGTGTTAGCTCTGTTACCGCAACTTGTTTAGTTCCAATGACTTGAGGTGGCTTTGGGTTTACTATGAATATAATCTTCTATAATCTAAACATCAGCAGAGGATAATATGGTTTGTATTTACCCCCATCCTCCAATCTGACATTCATCATTTGAGACAGACGTGCAGTTTCCCCTTACTCGTTTGGAAGTAGACCCTCTCCCTTCAAATGTGTAAATGCTTATAATTGTCGTCTCGCTAGTGAATATTACGTCTTTTTACCTATATTCTTTACTTTTGTTGTAAGAAATTAATATACATTTTTTTTTTTCCAGGGCTGGTAACGCTCATCAGACTAAAAGTAGACTCGGAGGAGATAATATCAGAAAGGGCAAGTGCTAAAATCAAAGAGACCATCTTGAGAATGGGCGTGTTCTCGGGACTGCTTTTGATGTTCGGAATAATCACATTCATATGTCATCATTACGAAGGGCGGAATTCTGATTTGTGGGAAAAGAGTTTTAGAGTTTACATTCTGTGAGTATAGATACGTGTAGATTTTATTTATTTATGACCAGAGTATTAGTCTTGAGGTTCAGGAATCACTATTATTGTTTGTTTTTTCAAAATTATTAGCTCGATATGAGGGTATATTTATGCTCAGGTCTAAAATAGTCAAAGGGAAGAGAGCCAGTTATCAATAGATGCAAGGCCGAATTTTTTTATGTCAGTTTTTTTTTTTAATATTTCACATACCAAAAGGTATACAGAAAAGTCTAGAATGTTTTAAACATACTTAAAACATTTCAGGTTGAATAGATTAATTTTTACGGCTGCTAGCTTAGAAGACACTCGGAGTATAAGATAGGTAGCTTCGTAATTGTTTGAAAGTATCGCTCAGCAACTAAGTATTAAACTGATTTAAAAATAAATGAATAACAATTTAGATTACGTAGGAGTAAAATTTCAAAAAGAAACCCAAAAAGATAGTATTGGTTTTTTGGAAAAAAAAATTAAAAATGAAGCATTGGGTGGTCTCTCCAGCAAATTTATTTATTTAATTGCTTAATTGTGACTCACTAGTTTCTTCTTTTAATGAGTGAAATTCAAACATATAGGCTCACTTTAATTGAAAAGATCGATAACAAACTACCTTTGGTTTTAAAAATTAATAATTAGTGCAATTTTAATGCATTGTACTGAAATAATATATTTGTCAATGAGGTAAATATTCAAATGAATAACATCATTTAAAAAAAATATGTATATTTTTTACAAAATAAAAAATATTTGAAGATATAATATCTATACTTTAAGACAGGTTTTCCAATTCTTAAAAACTGTACAGACTTCCTTCATTTAACTATCAACTATAACCGTTGCCTCGGAAAAGATGAATTTCTCCAATGCCAACGTGATCACTTCATATTAGATTTATTATTTTTAAATTAGTCGTTCACTCTATTGGCTAAATCATGGAACTTCTCTATTCAAACCAACGTTAAAGGCACTGCTAAGTTCAAATTTATTCTAACTGAACTATTAATTTATCACCGTAGTCATTGTTCTCGTTTGTAACATAATCTGTAATAGTATAATTCTCCAAAGTACCATTTGAAGTTTGTACTAATACACGTACAATTTTATTTTTTTCAGTTGTAAATTAGGCGTTGTTAACGACTCAACTTTGACGACAGAAGAGTGCAGAATGGAGTCTCGACCGAGTTTGGCCATGCTACAGATCCACATCCTCGCCTTGTTCTTGACAGGCTGCCTCATGTCATCCTGGGTGTGGACGCAGACTACTTTTCTCACATGGCAGAGGCACATCAGGAGGTATGTTATAATTCTTGCCCACGTAATATTATTGAAGCGGTCGATTCGAATGTTTTAGTCACATCTACAAGCATATTTTTTTTATTAGGATATTAAATAAAGACGTTGAAAACAATAACGGAAACCATACGAGGCTAAGGAAGCATAAAGTAATCGCTCAGGCGTTTGCTAAGAGGAAGATGCTAAATATAGCCGGTAGGCTTTCAATAAGCCTCGACAGCACACATCAAGATCCTGTTGGTGAGTACAGTTTCAAAAAGTAAATAAAATGTTATTATCTAAGTATGTATCTGTAAATATACATAGATAGATTTTAGAAAAATTGATTGGGTCATAGTAATTAATTTTATTTATTTGACTAAGTATCTGGTGTGGCAGTAAAGTGCCCGAATCTTACTCCGTTGTCCTGTGTTTGAGCCCCACTCAGGGAAATTTCAAGATAAAATTACATCCCTGTGCAATGGGGTGTTAAAAATGTTGTCTAATCCGTGGATATGTGGATCACGTTTAGGAAACAACACTACTGGCCCTTATTTAGACCAAATGACTTCAATCAATAATTTTTGTATTTGAGCACAAAACTGCACTTGATCAAATTAAACAAACATTTTTTCCTGATTCTGTGCTGAAAATATAAAGGATATTGTACACTATATAGGTTATTTTTATCCGTATTTTGACAATATTAATTTATAATGATTGAATTCAAACTTAATTTTTTGACATTATCATTTTATTTATTAAATTATTATTGTGTTGTGGTTTCACTAGTTTTCCCCTCATTAAAATTTATGTAAAGTCGTTTAAAATGCAATAATGAAATCGCAGTGTAGTCAAAATGAACAGTTTAAGCCACATGGACCTCTGTATCTAAAACATGCATGTATATGTACATATTCTAGAAAGGAAGTGGAAAAAGACTAATGCTAAAAATAAGGTTTTGAGAGCCAACATTTGACATTGTATATTTAATACACTCTACGCTGGTTTCAATTAGGTTTTTCTATGCCAATTAGCTATTCAATTTTTTAACCAACCTGGTATTTTTGGTCTAAATCACTGGAGTATTTTTTTCACATATATTTCATTTGAGAATTGTGGGAGTGCGCACAAGAAATCTCTCATCTCTGTATATTCTTCATACAATTTCTTCGACTTTCATTTACAATTTACAAAATATGTGTGGCAAGTTGTCCCATTAATTAATACAAAAACGTCTGTACCTACTAAAATGAAATAAATTGATGAAATATGTCAATTATTAGTAAAGAATAAAATATGTATGTTACATAAAATAAAATCGTTCTATCAACTAGTTGTTTAATGTTTCTATCATGTAGTTCTGATAGATTTTATTCCTATTACATTTTAAGAAGAGTTTAATTATATTTTGATATATAATTATATATTGTTCAAATAATTAAACCTTAAATAATTATAATTATGTTTAAAGTGATTGTTGGGAGATGGCTGGTGATGAGAGTGTGGGGCCCGGCCACTAGAGAGCTCTGCACTCAGTCTCTAGAACCTATCGGTTACCTTCCTTCGCGTTCTTCCGCTCCTGTTTGCTTTTCGGTTCTTCTGCTTTTTAAGTGCTCATATTATTATAGCTCGTGACGAAATCGTCTAATTTAACATTATTACAACATGTCCGCCGGTAAATTCCTCGGTCACATATGTAATATTTGCGATAGGACATTTGCATCACTTGGTCATTTACATTCTCATAACAAATTTATACATTTCCGCCCTTACAGAAGAAGATGCCCCGTTTGTACGAGGAATTTTCGAACTCCACTAGGCTGTAGAAGGCATATCAGCAAGGTTCACCCTGACTATGTCGCTACATCAGATATTGAAAATGGAGTGAAGGAGACCTCAGGTAGTCCAACAGGCTCGAGTGTTGCGACAGAGAGCTTTAAGGCCCCGACTACTCCGAAAGGGTGCACTAAGACTCCCGGCAATACGACTGATATATGTAAGAACTCGAGTACTCCTACCAATGGCTACAAGATTTCAGGTATTACTACTGATGAATGTAAGACCTCTGAAAGTATAGAAGAGGAATGTAGCAGCGTAGATATTTCAACAGAGGTATGTCAATTCTTAGGTATTCCAGCAGACGTCGGTCCAAACAATGTTTGTAATATCTCAGATTCGTCAAGTGACACTTCAGATATTCGAATGGACGAATGTGAAATTTCAGATGATCCTGGAGAAATTAACCCCATAGATGAGTGCCAGAATAAGATCACTATAGTGACTTGTGGCATTTGTGGCCCATTGGGAAGGAGAGAAACGATGGTGAACCATTATTACAAGGAACATAATATAAATTTAATAAAGAAACTTATAAAATTTAATTGCAGAAAGAAATTTTTTTGTTGGAAAGAACAAGTTGAAAAGAAAACAAAGTCTATATTTGTAAAGCGTTTTTCAAAGCTTAAAGATCGTGCCATTTTAAGTGTCTACAGATGCCATCGAGATGGGCACTATGACTCAGACCAAGGCAATAAAAACCTAAAAAGTGATTTACCCTACGAACCTAAAGGTTGCCCTGCATCAATCCGCACGATAGAAAGTGATGGAAAGGTAGAAGTCGCCTTTTATAAAACTCATGTTGGTCACGATTGTCTAGTTGAACGTGTTCCTTTGACAAAGAAGGAAACAACTGAAAGGCCTGAAGAACTCCTCCCTGCTCTTGCAAATATTGTTGATAAACCTTGCCACGATATAACAGTCAATACACATGAACCACATTTAAAAACACATAGGTCCAAAGAATATTTTCACTCGCTTGATTTGTTAAACAATTGTAGCCCTAAATTAAAACCTCAAGTGAATGTTTCAAAGAAATCAGAATCTTTTCACTCCTATAAATCTATTTATCTGGAGTCGTATGATTTGGTAAAAGGAAAAGTAGTGCTGAAGAGAGAAGGCTTTGTAAAAGGAATAACAAAAAGGTGGGATCGATTGAGACCAACAAGTCCCAGAAATAATAAAATTAAAAGCAATGACGTTAGCAGCTCCACAAATGATAAGCATGTAGAAAATGAAATAATGACTCGGAATATAAATAACGGAGATGATCCGAGAAATGACAGTTGGGTCGTTGTCACAGACAGTAATGAAATCTGCATTGTAGTCAACAGCGACGGGGAACCTAATGCCAATAGGAACTCCGATACATCATTTTTAGTCAGATCCGATGCTAATAACACTAACCAGAAAAGAGCTGATTCAAATGACTATTATTTAAGCGACCACTGTTACACTATTAAATGTAATTCAACAAATGCCATGAATGATGATTCTTCAGTTCTAACTGACAACAATTCCAACACAATAGACCTTGATTCCGTACCTATATCAACAGTTGACGAATTGTCCTCGGAAGATGTAGAAATGGAATTATTTGATTTTGAGGAAGAAAACCGGAAACAATCAGAAAAAAATGAGAGGGTTAATTGTAACACAGTGAACAGTTCGGGCCCATCTTCAGTTCAAGATGATACAACAGACCTCGATCCTGTGCCTCCTGACGATTCATCTTCTAAAGGTGCAGAAGTAGGGTCTTCATTTAATTTGCAGGAAGAAAAATGGAAAGAATTACAAAAAATGATGGGGATCATCCAGTCGATAGATTCCGTTGAAGCATTGATGACTTTTAAAAGAAATATTTCTCCGTTGTGCAGTGCATTGAAAAAAGTAGATACGTCTGAAAAACAATCCTTGCCTCTAAGTTAGTTAAGAACAGCTGTACAAAAAATGTTAAATGAACATTAATGTATTAGAAACAATTTGTGAAATTGTTAACGTGTTAAAATTTGTATGGACTTAAGGACTGTTTATAGTTAAATTTCTTCTGTGATAAAAAGTTTAAATGCGATTAAAAGAAAGTGTGATTAAGTTAAGCTCTGTGGATTGAATATTGAAAAATTGACTTGTGATTCGTGTGCATTGACACTTTCTATAGATAAACCCCAGCGTTTCTAAATAGCTAACTTCATCGAAGCCATTCCAAGCTTGGTAGTTTACTCTTTTAAAGCGGTCATGACTAATATTAAAAGGCTATATGGTAATTATTTAATAGAAAATTTGAAATTAACTATTTATTAGCAGGTTTCCCACAGCATAACTCCGTATAGAAAGTAGAGTCGCAATAATCGGATAAATTAATAAAAACTAAGGTTTTGCGTTCAGAAACAATGGCTGTAAATTATACAGATATGATTTCAGAAGAGGATTGATTCAAACCTCACTCACTCCACTTCTCTCTGGACTTCTCTCCCTCCTAATAATAATAATGTCTTCCAAGCTCATCCTCTGGAACCTTTAAAATCCTCCTATTCCAACAACTTCCCACCATACATTGTCATTTTAAATGTGGTTATATTTAATAGAGTTATGTTGCGAGAATCTTAAGTAATAATATGATCCTTGCTATTCAGAGAAGTACACAAGCTTCTTGGAGTCGTATTTAGTTCACCTTTTTTTAAATAAAATTTTAATAGTTATTAAAGTATTATAACTTATAATTATGAATTGTTTGAATAAATTTCTGTGATTGGCTATTCATAGGATCACAAATTTTCATTATATTATCATAATAAAAAAAATGTGCTTTATTAACACTAAAATTTCTATTTTTATAAAGGTTTTTTCTACATTTCATAGGACTTAATAAACTTATGAAACAAAAATTGTACTTTTGGTGTTATAAACAACTTGGAACATTTAGAAATATTTTATTTTTTAGAAGATAGAGTAACTTTTTAAAGAAAAATTTGCTGTACGATTCTAGTTAATTGTTATTTAATTAGTGTTAAGCACTTAACGTTTCTGTAACTGACTTGATAGTTCACATCGCTCATGATGTATTTTAGAGCTTTCATCGTAAAACCCGCTGCTTACTAATTTATTTAATTTCTAAAGGTAGCTATGTTTCAAAATAATATCAAAGCAACCAATAATTTTTATTTTTTTTCCATGCTGCAGGGTGGCATTTCATCGGAATAATATGGTAAGATTTCATGAGCTTGTAATCAGTCAAAAAATTAAGACCCCTGTGAAGATAAAATTAACTATTATCATTTGCATTAAATAAGCCATATTTTTTGTTATAAGTTAATATTTTTGTTTAATGAGAAAATTTATAGGATTTAATTTTTTTTAATTGTAGGCTTGAAGTTTGAATTAAACAGTGAAGGTTCAGGATCGGTAAGGTCGAGCTGGGCCGCAGCTTTGCCCAAACTGGTTCAAAGAAGAGGTGCTTTAGTTGCTGCAACAAATTCAATATCTTCACATCGAAGGAATTCTATGGATTCGGAGATTAGCTATAGTGTTAGAAGGTATTGAAACTATGTTGCTTTGTTTACAGTTTAAAATTTGTTGTCGTGTTTGTTGGAATAATAGAGGCTGCATATATATATTGTTGTGATGTTGCCTTTGATTTGAATTTGAAATTAGCAGGCATAAAAGGGCGGTAAACGATCCGTGAATCATGGTTATGAAGGGATGGACATTATTTGTTGCCGTTCTGTCTAGTAATAATATTTATCATATAAATAATATCAAGGATTAAATTAAAATCTTTTAATATTGGATTTGTTAACTTTAAAATAAGAAAAGTTAAAAATATAAGACAACTGGCATTGGAAGAAAGAAGGATGAAAAAATCAAGAAGACGAGACAAAAGACGAGTCCTTCAAAAATAATAGAGCGTTAGCGTTATTCTTTTTGTGATCTCATGAGACAAAATGTAAAATGAAGATAGTGAAATTTGTGAAACTTTTACATTTTTATTTAATGGTGATTGGGCATAGGAGAACAGATAACGGAAGAGGAGTTTTATCAAAGCAGGAAGATTGAGGTGATAGCAATGGATATTACTGATCACGTGGCAGACCAATGAGCAAACGAGGAATAAGGGAGAATTCGCCGAAGGACGAAGAAAATAGTGGAAGCAATAAGAAAAGGACATAAAAATTAGTAAATCTTGCCAGTCGCGAATAATAATAAGGTAAAATAAAAATTTTTTGTTAATAAACCATTGTAATTTTGTCACAGACGTGCTTGTATAAAAATTAAACAATAATTTTGTAATTGCCAGAATTCTTTTTTATATTAGCAGAACCGTTAACTCTCAGGTAAATTTAAATATAAGCAAAATAGATAAAAAACATAAGAATATAAATATTTTTAAAGGGCTTGTCAACGGCAAGGGTTCATTGATGCCCACATATACACCACCATCATTTTCTTATTGTGTTAAAAAATTGTATTGTAGTCCTTGTGGTTGTAATGACCCCCCCCCCCCAAAAAAAGGTATTCCTGCTTGAAACAAGCATCACAATGAGGATATCCTTACAAATAGGTATGAGTATACTTTTTAAGTCTGTTTGTATGTTCTACGGTAATGGTCATAAATTTAAAATTTATATTCCCGCACCTGGAAATAAGCTGATAATATGAACTACAAATACTAAGTATGAAAAAATAAATATACATAAAGTCTGTCACCAACTATTAAGATTTCACAAGGTCACAGCGCAATAACTGTTTAGGATTTGAAGTTTCAATTTTTTAACAATGTTAATGCGGCATTAAATTAAAAAAATTTAATATCACAAAAAATTTATTTGTTAGTTCTAGGGCATGTCAACCACTGAGGCTCATTGACGCCTGACAAAAAAAAATTTGAGAACTACGTTATAAATCTCACCTTTAGTTCCTAACAATGGCTTTCCTTTACCCATCCGTCCTAACGACAGTTCACTTCCTTTCATACCTCTGGACTGGCCTAAAATTGATTCTTTCCAAAGCCGAAAGGCTTGCTTCAGAACTAGTAGTTAAACCATGAAACTTCTTTATTTGAACTAAATGCAGCTAGGTTTTCATTTTCACTTACTTAAATTGTTTCTATATAAAATTATCATTACTTGTTACTATTAATGGTTTTAAAATATTATTTTTTCTAAAGATAAATATGTTAAATAAAATTTTAATTATTTTAACCCATTATATATTTTAACTTTCTCAACAATAACTGTTCTACAGGGTATCTGTAGAATCTCGCAGACATTCGGTGGATTCCGCGGTCTCTGTCAAAGTATCGGAAGTGACGCAGACCCTGGTGAAAAAAGTGAAGACACCGTTTCATAAGAAGAATCATAGGAGTCGCAGGAGGTATGATTTTGATTTAAAGTTAAGTTATTTCTCAAATCGCACTCTCCGTTTTGGTCTACTATTATCTCTTGATTCTCTTTTCTCATTCAAAATAAATGTAACAACTTCCTCATTTCAACTTCTGGTCGTATGAAGTTTGTTTGTCTTGATACGACCTATTGTCCTTCCCGATATCCCACTTAAGCATATCTGTAATTTAAAAAATTTTTGGCCATAGTTCTGCTGTCCCCTCTAGTTAGCTTCTACCATTCAAGTCTTCCTCCTCCCCATTTCCGACTAGTTTACTTACTTCTGTACTTCCTTGCCTCGTGTGTCTACCCCTGGGTGAGGCAACCATTGGTAACACTATGCATCGGTTCATCAATATATTTGTATCAATATATCAGGAGTCATAAGTAACTTCGGGTGCAGCTAAGTAGAATCTATTGTTCGTATCTACCCGCTATGAGTTACCTTGACAACAAGTTTTTGTTTTCACTATATAGACGGAGTCAAAAAGTACATATTCGTCATGTAATGCTTTGGGAATTTAAACAAAGCAATAGTGCTAGGGTGACAGCTGAAGAAATATGCAGTGTATATGGTGAAGGACTAATAACTGATCGGGGAGTTAGAAATTGGTTTATAAAATTACGTTCTGGAGATACTACCTTAAAAGACAAACCGAGGGCGGGACGTCCTTCCGACTTTGACGACAACCTTTTAAAGGCAATATTGGAGAAAAATCCACGTCAATCAACAAGAGGTATAGCAGAAAAGTTGAATACATCACAATCAACTGTTAACCGTCACATGGAGAAATTAGGAGAGTGGGTACCTCACAATCTTAGTGAACGGAATAAAGAAGATCACATGTCAATCGCCACAAGTCTGCTCTCACGGGTAAAAATTGAGCCTTTTTTAAACAGGATTGTAACAGGCGATGAAAAATGGGTTATCTATGATAATATAGTCCTCAAAAGACAGTGGCTTGATAAGGATCAACCACCCCTACCAGATCTGAAAGCAAACATCCATGGCAAAAAGATTTTATTGTGTGTATGGTGGGATTGCCAAGGAATAATTCACCACGAGTTGTTGAAGTCCAATTTAACGATTACTGTCGATAGATATGTTCAGCAGTTGCAAAGAGTGTATGAGAAACTGTGGAAATAGTGGCGAATACATAATAAATTAATATAATTTTGTTATTTAACGAGAGCAAAATAAATGTCTGATAAAAAAACGGAAGTTACTTATGACTCGACCTAAATAGAGAATCAAAATATGCTATGTTTACTCTTAGAACATCACAAAAATCATATCTCATATCCCTTATGTATCAATCAGCAACACAATAAATAATTTGGAATATTCGTCGTTATAGTTTCAAGGTTTAAAAACTCTCAAGATTATTGCGTGCCTGGGAATAATAATATTTAGTTTATTCAAAAATTGTATATTCTCTGGGAGCGTAGTGCCTGAATGTGCTAGGGTGTAAGCTTCCAGTTCATTTGGATGACCAAAGTGATACAGGTTGATTTAAGCAATCCCATGAACTAAATTCGACAATCTGGTTAGGAAAAGGAAGTCATTTATTAATAACTCGTTTCATTCCTGTCTACTTTACCCTTTAAGTTAATTAAGATTCAAAAGTTTTTGACAATCGGTAGATAGTGGCCAGCCATTGACTATGCTATCATCAAGTAAAAACAAAAAAAAAAATTTGATGGTATATTGTTTCTAGGTTGATTGCAATAATTATTGTACATTATCATCAAATTTATTAATGGGTGACGTTCCTACATTCTTCATATGTCTGTGTGCTGTCTTCTTTAGGACCTTAATCTACCAACATTTATTAAACCTTAAACCATTGACATCTTCTGCCTTTAAACCATCTCATTTAGTACCCATGTTCCAGGCATGCAGGGTTTGTGAAACTTATTCGATAAATAAATTTGATGATAATCTGTCTTTCATCAAGTTAAGGGGATTCCTTACTAATGCTTACATTCAAATCTAAATCGTTGGCTAACTATAAACTCGCAGATGAATAACAATACACAGCTCTCTTCTATCATACGGTTGTCGGTTGGGACAATTTTTGATCATTTTTCACCAAATCATGAAACTTATTTATTTATTAGCGGTGGACATAATTTTCTAAAAGCCTTGAGTTTGCGACTACTTCTTTCAAAATTTAAGTATGCCATTCTCTTCAGACCCATTATTGAAGGAAACCAAAATAACAAATATTGACTACTTGTTTATGTAACGTTTCATGTAATTAGTTGAAAAAAGATGATAAATATGTTTAATATCTAAAGCGACCCAACCACCTTAGTGAGAATCTAGCCTTCTCATACATCTTGACATTTAAAAAAAATTTTTTTACTATTAAGTCTTAACTTGACTGATTATTTGATTACGTGAAAGCCTAAACATATTCCAATTCATTAAATTAACTCCATTTAAAAAAAAAAAATGGTTCTATACACCAATAAATACTGTAACAAAAAAATTTTATTATTTTTTAGAAAAGATATAATTGATTTGCTTTATGTTTGGCACAGGAGCCATCGAAGACATCGCCGACATAGTAAACATAACGGGACTCACTCGAGTAATGAAAGCAAGGATATCAAAGATATCGCTCTCCAGGTAATAACTTTTTGTTTTTATCTTTAACTTTATCCTTTAATATATTTCATAGCCTACGGTAAGTAAGCAAAACAAATATTAACCTTGAATAAGGTTTTTGGCAAACCTCAATTCCCTGATTGGTATTAGATATCTATAATTTTCAAAAAGTTATTAGAAATTGTTAAAATGACGTATCCAGTACTTATTTATTATCGAGTCACTTGATTTGTTACGCGTTCGTTTAATCTATTTCAGATCATTTTACATGTCATAGTGCAGCTGTAGTTACGTAAACTTTTGTGGAAAATTGTAAGTATTTGCTCTGGAGCACATTTTATTTAAGTTTATTTACCAATATTACATGTTGGTAATTCATCAGTATATTTGTTTACTTTGTGTATCGCTTCACTATTTACAAGTACATTCATTTTTACATATGTCTCCATTGTATACATATACAGTAGGAAAAAAAACTACATAACTACATAACAAGAAAAAAATTAACAAAACCTACTACTGGACCTGTGACCCTAAAAACTCATAATTTGTCACTTATAGGCTCTGCGCAATGTATTATTTTCTTAAATAATGATTCAATGATAATTCTGTGCCGACAGAACATGAGCAAACTAGTAATGGACATGCCAAAATCCTACCTGCCCGATCTGGGGCGCAGGCGTGTGGCCAATGTTGGACTGGAGGGGGATCCGATGGCGCTCCTTGCCAATCAGCTCTTCACCAACAATGGAGGGACTACCTCCAGCGACAGCAGTTCTGGTACCAGCAGAACGGCATCTCCGAAGGATCTCGGCCTTGATATTCTCAAAGACATCGACCAGGTGTGTAATAATCAAATACATATTACTCAACTTGAGTAAGTCTCAGAAAATCAATTAGTAACCAGTAATTTAAGTATCGTTCAGATGTATTAGGGTTTCCTGAAAATATGGAGTGGTTAAGAATATTTATTTGTTAATACTGTTGTCACGATTATCCGCAGAATTTGTTGTTGTGGAAAAACGAGTGTAATAGACGGAGGGGAGACAGTGCAGTGTCTTTATGTGCCAACGAGATTGGCTAACTGGTTGACAATCTAAAAATAGCTTCTGCAATAGCCGATTGTGTATTTTGTCTTAACATGCATGCTTCCGTAATTTATCATTGCAAAAAAAAAGGAAGGCAGATCGACCACTAATAATCGGGAGTTTACTATATATATTATTATGTTTTTATTTAATTTGATTTATTTTAAAATTTAATCTGTTATCTGAGGTTTATAGGTTTTTGTTAATATCAAAAGAAAACTCTGGCTAAAGGAAAATCAGATTTTACAAAATTCACACTCAATTTATTTAAATACACTACAATAAATTCAATTTTCAACATATTTTGTAATTTACCTTAACATTTAACTCTAGAATGGCCAGATTTACTATTTTGTATACATTATTCTTATTGTTTTTTCACTTTAACGTGGTTTGCCATTCTGTCGGTAATATCCACATCACTCTACTCAATCCTTCTCTGGATAAAATTATTCTTCCTAATAATGTTCTTCCACGTTCCAATTCGCTATCATATAAAAATTGTTCATGATTCTTCAAATTTCCATACTTTGCCTCATGCTTTCACCAAATGAAAAAACGCTCAACGTCCTCACTCTATCAGAACAGGCTAACAACTGCTCTCCCTCATTTTTTCTCATTTCCCCCACTCTTTCCATTGGTCATTTGCCGCCAATTTTTCAAATTCAAATGTCTAATATCACAACAATATATTTAGATTTATAAAAAGTAACTAATAAATAACTAATATTTAAATGCATTATATTCCATTGTAGCTGTGGTTAATGTGATATTGCGTTGAGTGAGGAATCGTTGAATATCGGAAAGATTTTAGGATGGCTATTATAGACAATAGGCCAGGGCCAAATTGTTCGAAGGTGGGGGTCTATTCTACTACTCGAAAACTTATTTGCATATTTTAATATTATATGTATCAAATATTTAAATGAATTAGCTAGTACTTGGTTCAAATCCCAGGTCCTGTCATTGTCTTTTTTCTTTGGTTAAGGGTTATTTAAACAATTTAATTACAGACCATACATAAATTGTCAACAATCAAATCGTATGATAAAGTTAAATTATATGTTTATAAAACCTAAACTATGACTTTGAACTATCTTGACGTTTACCTCAAAGTTTATTAGTGCTCAATTTGATGGGTTGAAAATGTCTCAAATTAAGTAATTTAATAATTCATTTAGAATAATTAAAGTGATTATGTAAAATCACATAATTTTTTAAAAAGGGTTATATTTATTCAATTATCACAACAAATACTAAATGTTTTATTGTAATGAATTATTACTCAGGATTTACTTGTCCAAATTAGTAAACTTTTAAAATGCCATATAATACTTATGTTTATTTAATAATTAACTTGAATCTATACAATAACAACGTATTATATTTTTCTTTTTCTAAAACGAATTCTTCTCATCATTCTTTTGCACGAGGTGCAAACTCACTGGATTATAATATGGAATTTATCGACACTGGGGAATTCATGCACCCTCTTTTATTTTATCACCGTAGCTTTGTCTCTTGGTTTTTTTTTCTGAAGCATCGACACAGTTATTATTTCAGATTCCATCTTTCCTTAGTTTTAGTTTGTAGATTTTGCTCTTCTTATTTAATAACAAATACTTATATTTATGCCATACTTGTTTGTTATTTACTCTCTGTCCCGTAACAAATTTTAATACTTTAAATATGTAGAATCCCTTGTTAAGGCCATTTATTTTATAAGAAGAGGTATTGCAGGTTGTCGTCATGACTTTGAACAAATTTTCAAATGGAAACACAAAAATGCATTTAAACTTGGTTTCAAATTAAAATTGACTATATGTTCAATAAAAAAACAAAACAACACTATAATTTTTAAATATTCAATAACATGTTTTATTCTTCGATTTCAGGACCAACAGGAAAGCAGCACTTTGCTTCTCGAAACTACTAACTTAACGAGTGGCCTGTAACTTGGAGACTAGCAGTTTATATTTAAATGCCTGTGTTTGCGTCCACACATGAAACAAGTTAAAATTATATTAACTATGCCTTATTTATATTTTAAACTCATAAATGTATATTTTTAAAAAAAAAAACTTGTCAACTGGACGGCAGTTGCTGTAATAATTGTAAAAAACAAATTTGTACATAACTAGTTAAGAATTTTTTATATTTTTTATTGCAGTGTTATTTTGTAAATACAATGTTTACAAATGGATAAGCTATGTTTCAATTTTGAAAAATTAGGAGCTAGTATTGTAAACCATATTTATTAAAGTATAGAATTGAGTTAAATTTAACATTTTTTTTCTAAACTAATTTGTTGATACCTGCTTATTATGCAGATGATGGATGGAAACACGTTTCCAAATTCTTGTTAGTCATTCTGTTGCACTTAAAATTATTTTGCAGCTAGCGTAATTGAATTGTTTACAACTTTTTGTTTTTCTTTTGATTCATCAAGAACTGAAAAATTGAGATCATCAAGAACTCGATCTTTGCTTGAGAACTCTCTTTTTCATTTCCCTTTTGCACTGGGATGATATTCAACTGAAATAAAACAATTGATTTCGATCAGTGGATGAAATTAGTTATAATTATGTTAACCTAACAATTAAAAGATGTCATGAAACATTGATTTTGATTGAAAGCTTCACAATTTTGCGCTACAGTATAGCTTACAGCTGCATTCTCAAAATGGTAGTAATTTCCGTTTGAATATTCACTCATTGCTAACATTATGCGACAGAGGGATTTAAGTTTTCATTTGATTTGTATATTTTATTCTATTTGTGTAAATATTTTTGTAAATTGTATTTATATGTTTATAGCTTTTAAACAAATACAAGTTTTAGTTAATATATAAAATATCGTTATTGATTGAAGTTCCCAGTTCAGTTTTCACTGTCAATGTCAGCATTCACAAACCTTCCAGGTATAACCTCGGTACAGAAGATGTTAGGAAATGTACGTTCCTTGTCAGTTTTCTAAAATTTTGAACGATAATATAGATATTATGAACAAAAGATCATTGAGTTTCCATTTTTTTAATTGTTTGATTGGTTAGATGATGATTAAAAATGATTAAATCAATCAGATATTTTTAAGGGTATATCCCACAATCCCCTAACATGTGCTGACTATGTTTTCATGAAAATACAATTACTGTAACTATGAGAAAACCATTTTTAGTATTTAGTCATCTCTTTTTTGTTTTAAATGAGGGGGTTAATTGAAGTCAGAGTGGTTGTTAGTCACATTTTCTTCATTTTGTGGAATGAAAGATCTTACTAGAGTTATTGTGATAAATTCCCAAGCCACAAATTTGTGCCGGGAACATATTGAAATTTAACGACCAAATAAAGTTCAGAAATACAATCTAGAAGGGTTAAACGGTTGAAAGAAAACGAGAACTAAGTCACAACCTCAATAGTTAATTGTTTTTAAACTTTTTATCAACCTCAAAATAAATTGTATTTATATTACTTGCACTATTGTCAAGTAATTTTCAGATTTTTAAAATAAAGCAAAAATAGAATTTAGAAAAATTCTACTTCAAAATTACCTTTAATCTTAAACATTCAACATTTTTAATGTTACCTAAAAAAATGTTACATGAAAAGATATATTTTTTTTTATTATTAAACTATCAGGACCAAAGTTTTCTTCTTAAATTATGTAATAAATTATCTATTGTTTACAAATGTAAGAGTGAGGAACTAAGTGACACAAACAGAGCGTTGTTTACGGTTTGAGCAAGGGCAGAACTTAAGCATACTGTGTTAAACCAAGATTAGAAACCGACTCATACGCCAGTTTTACAAAGGCTAATAATTAATAGATGAAATCCTGCAGAATTTTTAGCGATTATGACAATAAAATAATTATATAGGGTTTTGATGAGCAATATCAAAAATAAATTACTCAACAATACAATTAAGCCATTATTACAAAAATTTGGCCGAGGAATATGCATATTGTATTTCAAAAAAATACAATTTACTTTATTAACGCTTCTAACAAAAGTGTGTTGAGAAATTAATTATACATTTATAGCATAAAAATGAACGAATTACAAAGCTGAATTATGCGAGTTTTGAATAGTGATTTTGTCGAATACCGGGAAGCATAAGTGCATCCAGAGAAGATTAAATCGAGAGGTTAAAAAAAGCTGACCTGCAGCTGTTGCTTGGTGTGCCGCGGTGGGTTAGGTAAAGAATTAGAATGAAAGTTGGTTTAAAGTTTGATCAAAAATGTGAGCCCCATCACCTTTATTAGTTAGTTCAATCCAGTCACGTATAATGTTACACATTATACTGGTTGATTGCATTATAATAAAAATTATATAATTATAATATAAAAATAACAAAACCTGTATACAATGTAGCGACGCTACAGGAAATACAAAAACAATTTGTAAATGGATTCGCCAATCTGTAATTGTATATAATTATCAGTAAATTTAAAGGGGCTATGGGGGGAAAAAAACACACACTAAATAATGCAGAATTTTGTTTATAAAAGAAAAACAATACTTAATATTAGAGGGGTGTTTGTATGGAAATATTAGAAAGGTTATAAAAAAATGTTATATTTGTATTATCAGTACAGGAGAACCGGAATTGATTCGCTCAATATTTGACCTGAAAAATTATATTAAATTTTATAAAAAAGTTAAAACATTAGCATATATACATGTTAAATAACATAGCTGGTTAATTTCATTTGACAATTTGAATGTTTGGCGCCGGCTGGTAAGGAGCCTCCATAATTCCAAGTTTCTGATTGGTTGCTTGATTTCCCGCGATTTCCTCCCGCCCTTCAGATGTTACCAGCCGTGGAAGATTCAGTTCTTGTCCGTGCTTCGTGTGAACTATTCTCTTTTCGTGTGTCGTGGCAATTTCAACCTTTTCATCAACTTCTTTACCAGATTCGTCAATAAGTAAGCCTTAATTAAGTATTTTATTGTTTATTTTTATTCTGAGCCTGCCAGAAAACTGACATAAAGTATTTCTAATTTTTATATAGCCATTTTTCAAGATCATTATTAAATTACTGTTTATATATATATATCTAAATATATCATTAATACCAAGGTCCAGAACGAAAGGATAATCCCGTGGGGGCTCTTTTGGCACCCCAACACTTTTTTTTTTTGCATTTATTTTCGTTTAGTTAACTAACCCCGTTACCAACATTCTCCATCTTGTCAGTAAGAAAAAAAATCAATTGTTTAATGTATATAAGGGAATGAATTTGAAATAAAGTTAAACAATATAGAACACCATTATGGTTTTATGTGATCTGTGCGCTTTGCAGACATGATTGTTAGCTGATAAAAATAGAATGTATGCAATTTAGTTTCATTTTCTTCATTTCATTTCTTCGTTTCTACTCTGGACGAATGTTTATTATTATTATTATTTCTTCCGGCATTTGTGCACCGCGGCCTCACTGAGACCTATTGTGCGCCGTCCATGTCCCTGTCCTATATATGTGACAGGCCCACGGCCTTTGCAAATCTGAGGATACTGAATGGATCGATCAGTTCACATAGTTTGGGGTCTACAATGCGATCACTACCAAAGTGAAGGTATCGCTTTCTAGCTAAGTTATCACAGTCACATATTATATGACGTGCCGTTTCTCCCTCTTTCTTGCAGAATCTGCAGATTGGTGATCCCACTATCCCCAAATTAAAGAGGTGTTTATTTAACCGACAGTGACCTGTATAGAGTCCTGTCACACTTTTGAGTGTCCACCTGTCCATTGATAGAAGTGCTGAGCTTCTTCTCTTACAGGGTCCATTAAGAAACAGTTTCGAGTGTTCCTGTTTCTTAGTTTCTCTCCAAGAAAGTCTTGCCTTGTCCTCTAAAGCTAATTTTATACGCCTTTTAGCGTAGCTGAGGCTGATACCACATATGGGTTCAGGTGCAAGAGGTGTCTGTTCTGAGCCCACCCTTGCAAGGCCATCTGCCTTCTCATTGCCTGTGATGCCTGTGTGTCCTGGCACCCAGTCGATTCTAACCTTATTGGCTAGCGAGAGTGTGTTTAAGTTGTTTTTACACTCCTCAACCAAATAAGATCTGGTCGTATAGCTTCTCAGGGCGCCAATTGCAGCCTGGCTATCCGTGAAAATTGTGATCAGTCTGTTTCTTACACCCTCCCCAATTAAGGTTTGGGTACGAATGTTAAGGTTGGACGAATGTTTACTCCGAGAAAAAAGAAATGCGTTCATTGCAGCTACATCGATCATGTCCATAAACTAAACTATTGTCCGTATGATTTTCTGTCTTTTGCAAGTATTGGCCAGTTTGTCAAGCACTGTTATCCTGTAGTGTTAGTTTTGCTGTAATTGTTTATATATATACAGAGGGGTCCAAAAAAATGTATCCACTGGTTAACAGTCCATAACTAAATTGACGGAGTTGTCTCACATTTGGTGAAAGTGTAGCTTAAAGTCCAACTTAAAGATATCAAAATTCGCCGAACACTTGAGCGACTCACTCCAGTTTCACGGGCACACTGTCTCACAGACTTCTGTGGTGAGTGAGTGAATTGTTGTAATACAAGATGGGAGTTAAATGGACTTGTTACTGTTACAGGTCGTCCAGATCGTTGTTTGTGTACATCTTTAACACAGCCTTCGGCTTTAAATTTGTCTCGAATGCGACGAATCGTTAAACGTGTCGGTGGCTCCGTTTGATACACATTTCGCCATTGCCGTTAAACCTCATTAATGTTTTCGTACTTAAAATACCACTTTAAAACAGACTTCCTTTCATCAAATGTAAGCCTTACGCCTGCCATGTTTACTCGAGTAACAAAGTACAACTAAAAATAAAACAATAACTATCTGGCGACTGTCATCTGACAAAACAAAACAACATTTTTGGACCCCTCTGTATTTACTATAATAGTTATTGTAGGCTAGTTTTGCGGAATCGTCTTCTGCAGCACTTTTGGGAAATGTTTCTTGAGAGTTCAAAGAAAGAAAAAAATAATTAGTAAGATTTTCTTTATATGAGCATTTTATTGTTTTAACGAAAGTACCTATGATACCGGATAGAGTGGACTCTAACAAAATAGCTACTAGTTAATTAATTAATTGAATAAGCAATTCATTAATTAAGTAAGTAATTACTGCTTTATTTAGTTAAGTTTATTTTCGCGAGGGACGACCCGTGACAGAGGCAGAGCAAGCCTCTAGCACTCCGCCAATTATCCAAAAATTTTATGCACGTAAATAAAATACGTCCATATTATCTGTTCGTTCATGACTAACATGTCTAACTCGTATGATTGAAGTCAATCATCCACCATTTCTAACCTAATCAAAATCAAGAGATGTTATTACCAATTATTAAACATAAATAAATTTAGTTATTTAAATATAACAGCAAATAATTATTTACACCATTCTAAACCACTCATTGTGGAAGATAATTTTTGGAAGATAATGGAAAACGTTTGTTGTAACTATATAATGAGTGACACTGATGACTGTCGTCAGAAACAATTCTTAACAATTTTAGATGTGGGAACATAGTATTCGAACATATATTTCTGAACAAATATTTCTGAACAAATATTACTGTATTAATGATTTTTCCACCGCGTTTCGCTTGTTCTTGTAGAGAAAGTACAGATTTAAAATTCTGGGTCCTTTACCTTTGGGGGGGGGGGAGGTGAAGCACGCATTATTGTCTTATTCAATAATTATTATAATCATTGATTCTGTCCATTACAACATTATTGTAATATTTAAGTCATTTTTTTGTAATTTAGAGAAAAATATAAAAAATAGTGCCGACACAAAAGATGTGCGGACACCTCCCCCAGGTAAGCTACTCGAAAATTTAAAGCATTAGCCAGTATAAGTAAATAGGCGAATTATATTTGACCGGGAAATCGCGCATGGTTTGTAAAGGGGGGGGGGACGTCAAATCCCCAAGATGATTTATTTGGTTTCTAAAACTCAAATGATTTATGACCTGGAGGCTTAATGGTTTTATATCACACCCCTTAAGGCGGTTCCTGACATTAATAACGCGTTCATATCGTGATTAACAACTGCCATCAAAATCAAACAGCCCCCTTGATAGTAAACAGCTACAGAGAGTCTTATCTACAGGTTGCCAAGATTTTATCCGCAAACGAAAAATGTTTATACTAAGAAACAGAACACCTGTCTGTCTGTCCACAGTTTTATTTATTTTCCATCCGAACGTTTTCGACGGACATAACACCTACCCTTGCACACCTCGGGCTCTGTTGTTATGGATAGTCAATGCAATTTGTTTCCTTCCCAAGCAGTGTCTTGCCCAGCACTAATAGGCAGGAAATTACTTTTTTGTGATAATCAACACAAATGGACGAGTATTTAAGAAATTCAAGTATCAAGTAATTTAATAAACTAAACTACTATTATAAACTATTTAATAAACTAAATGACTACAAGTGCTTACCTTAGTAGCTTTAGTTCGCCTTGGTGTGTAGATCGAGTGCCGCAATGACGCCATTCTGTCGTACGCAAACCGTTCTGGCTTGTATTAGGGGGCCGGAAAGTAATGTCGTTTTTTTTACATTAAATTCAAACAGATAAATTTTTAACAAGTTTTTGTTTTTGATCAATGATGTAACCACTCTCGTTATCGGCAAGCTTTTGCCATCTAGTGTGCACATTTTCTATATTATTCTAATAGGCGAATCTGTTTACAAATTATTTTTGTATTTCCTGTAGCATCGCTACATTATATACAGGTTTCGTTATTTTATAAAAATTATAAAATGAATAAACAAGTATAATGATACACATTATACTTGACTGGACTAAACTGACTAATAAAGGTGATGGGGCTCACCTTTTTGATCAACCTTAAAGCTAACTTACATACTAATTCTTAACCTAATTTTTCCCCGACAGTCTGTTGCCATCGATGCGGGAGGGGTGGTGGGGCCATAGTGTTAAACACTGGGTTTGCCAGGCGCTGCAACGTCAAAAAACTTTATGTGTCTCCGGCTTCTCTGAATCCTTGTATAATATACTATGAATATGAAATAATATGTAACGATAGGTTCGTATTGTTATCAGAACCCCAGGGACACATGACTAAGCTACAAGTTATAATTATAACTCTAAAAAGTAACATTCGTCTCTTTTGTCGTCTGGTCTTGAACTCTGTCTTACTTCGGCATGTGGTTCTGTGACATCACTTCCTACAGTCCTCTTGTAGGAACAAAGAAACGAGTGGGGGGGGGGGCATTTGTAACTCTCTCGAAAAGTGGCAACACTGATTACAGTAAACAAAGTTGAACACAGACAAGCTAGAGAAAAAAAAACTAACGAACAGTTTTTTAGAAGTCCGATGCTACACTTCATCTTCTACTAGAAGCAACCAGGTGTTCCTGCTTTATTATTTATGTTGCCTGCGAATGAGCAGAATGACATTTATATTTTCATTTTATAGCCTACTTATTTTATTATTTTTCATCATAATTTAGTTTTTTTAATATTAGCTGACTCGCAATTTAAAATCCTTTAGTCGTCATCTCAATTACACAGTCCACTTAACAGTTCGTTACGTCCTAGACCCCATGCTGATTGAAAGCTGGAATGATGGCGATGATACACGCTACAGTGACATCGAATTATTAAAGAATAAACTTTAAAGTGGGAAATTTTCACTATTTCTGATTTGCGATGTAAATATCAGTTATTAAACGAAACCTGCTTACTCGCAGTTAAATCTGTGGCGAACCCCAACGTCCGATGTCCAACCTCGGACATGCTGCCATCCGACCCTCAGCTGGTCCCAGACCTACCCCTCTGCCGGATGAGGTGCCGAGGACAGACCCCGCGCAGACGCCGGGCTCAAGAGGCGCTCTCAGACCAGTCGCGGCATGGATCGCGGTCGGGTCACCCTCACCCTCAGCAGGTCTAGGCAGTCGTTCGTCAAAGCTCGCACTCTCGCTCACGTACTAGGTAACCAAGTCTGCCTGTTTATCTCCTTATGTACTATTGCCACAAAGCCTATTGTCTTCTATATGACCTAAAAATAAAAATATTTTTGTTTTTGAAAAATAAAAAATTGTATACTTGTGAGTTGAACCGACCGCGGAAGTACAATCTTCTATTAAAACTGTGAATATCTTAGGTTATGGTTAGTTTATATATTTATTTATGGAGTTATTATTTTATTAATTTTTTTCACACACGAAAGAAAAACTTTTATCAACCATGCAAGCAGGGCGAGTCAACGTGAGCTAATTTTACGCGGAACTGTACACGTTGAGAGACCATTTCAAAGGCACTGAAAAACAGATGACATGCACACAAGTAGTGCATTATGTGCTGTTGGCATCACTGATAATATACCCTAATACATTACAAGTGAGTAAAGGGCTTGTCTGTAATTCTGTCAGTATGTAAGGTTCTGTACTGGTCAAGCGATTGAAAAATGCTGTGGACAAAGTACAAACATCCCACAACTGGAATCCTATGTAATGTATGGAATATATATAATGTATGTATTTTTAAAAACGCATCCTATGCAGTCATGACTCACAGGAAAGTATACACGGTTGTGAAGTTTTGAGTCAATTAAACATCAATGGAAATGACAAGATTTGACAGTTTTGGCAGACGTTACATGCAACAGCTGCAGGCAGGATGCTTAGGGAAGGACCAACGTACAATTATAATCTAAGAGGAACGAAACTTTATTTTTGGGAAGTCGATAAAAAAAATCAACCGAGAAATATTTCCGATTTGCTTAAATAGCCAAATAAGCTGAGAAGAGAACTCAAATTCGACTGAATAATCTACCCGGAATTGTCAATGTCTGGAAAATTTCGAAGAAAGACAGAAATAGATTAATAGAGTTGAAAAACACCACTTTTACGTCTCAAAAATGACAACATCCAGAAGTATAAAAAAACAAAAAAATGTCTTTTCTTTCAAACGTACACTTCGGTCTGAATGTCCACGCGTCTCACTAGTCCAGACGATCAAATCTGATTCCTGCATTGTGCGGGTTATCATAAAATAGTATAAGTTAAAATAATTACAATTTAATACTTATAATAATAATAATAAAAATAATTAGGCTTCTTCAAATTCCTCAAGTTAAGTCATTAAACTTTGTAGAGCTGAAAAAACTAAATAAATATCCATACAATATTTGTGTGTAATTTTAAGCAGTTTTTGTATTTTTTCATTATTTGCCGATCTTGGCAGGATCTTTTTGTTTTCGTTTATTTTTTTTTGCAACTCAACAAAGTTATCAATCTTATTATGTTATGATTAGTATTAATTTAACCGATGTATCATTAATATTCTGGAAAAATTACAAATCGCGGTATTTTTGAAAAAAATAAAAAAAAATGCCTACGATGTCATCATTTAGTATATTTTTTATTGCATTGAGGTGAAATCGGCAGAACGGTAATGAGACGGTCCTGGGGTCTCTTCTCCCTCCCCCCCCTCAAAAGAAAACCGCACCCTTGGAATAGAAGGTACGAGATTAAATCAAGCCCACAAAAACTGGAGCGAAAAAAACTATCTAATAATAAATGGATTTGAGACGCCGTGGAATAAGTTGTATGAACATCCGTTCTGGCTAGTTTCGAAAGGAAAAGCGACAAAATGTATTTGGGAACGATGCTCGTTGGCAGAAAAAGGGCCTATTATGGAGGCGATCGCAGGTCAGGCGATACATGGAAGGGGATAGATCTCAAAGAGACGAGGGTAGACCCTTCAGATCTCTACGGGGTAAACTCCTCAAAGCGGAAAGTAATGGGGTTTCCACTCCGTCAATTATACATCAGGAAGGGTAAACATTAATACACATTCAGTTGTACAAATACAATTCTCACTTTGACGCCTTGTAAAAGTGTATTAGGTCATGTTTCGTAAAGGCGGCACAAGTGTAGGGACGTCAACGGAATCTGGTGCAATCGTAACTGGTTTCCAAGACTTTTTTTTTTGCTAAAGGAGAAACCGTCGTGTTTTCATTTAAGCCTTGCCCTCAGGACGCGTGGTTTATTAAATCATAAGTGATACCCTTCTCGTCATGAACGCCATTTAACAGAAATGCATACTATACCATACAAATGCACACTATACCATAAAAATGCATAGTATACCATACGAATGCATACTATACCATACAAGTGCATACTATACCATGCGAATGCATACTATACCATACAAATACATACTATACCATACAGATGCATACTATACCATACAAATACATACTATACCATACCAATGCATACTATACCATAAAAATGCATACTATACCATACAAGTGCATACTATACCATAAAAATGCATACTATACCATACAAATGCATACTATACCAAACAAGTACATACAATACCATACAGATGCATACTATACCATGCAAATACATACTATACCATACAAATGCATACTATACCATACAAGTGCATACTATACCATACAGATGCATACTATACCATGCAAATACATACTATACCAAACAAGTACATACTATACCATACAAATGCATACTATACCAAACAAGTACATACTATACCATAAAAATACATACTATACCATACAAATGCATACTATACCATACAAATGCATACTATACCAAACAAGTGCATACTATACCATATAAATGCATACTATACCAAACAAGTGCATACTATACCATACAAATGCATACTATACCATACAAATGCATACTATACCATACAGATGCATACTATACCATACAAATGCATATTATACCATACAAATGCATACTATACCATGCAAATACATACTATACCATACAAATGCATACTATACCATACAAATGCATACTATACCATACAAATGCATACTATACCATACAGATGCATACTATACCATGCAAATACATACTATACCATACAAATGCATACTATACCATACAAGTGCATACTATACCATACAGATGCATACTATACCATGCAAATACATACTATACCATACAAATGCATACTATACCATACAAGTGCATACTATACCATACAGATGCATACTATACAATACAAATGCATATTATACCATACAAATGCATACTATACCAAACAAGTACATACAATACCATACAGATGCATACTATACCATGCAAATACATACTATACCATACAAATGCATACTATACCATACAAGTGCATACTATACCATACAAATGCATACTATACCATACAAATGCATACTATACCAAACAAGTGCATACTATACCATATAAATGCATACTATACCAAACAAGTGCATACTATACCATACAAGTGCATACTATACCATATAAATGCATACTATACCAAACAAGTGCATACTATACCATACAAATGCATACTATACCATACAAATGCATACTATACCATACAGATGCATACTATACCATACAAATGCATATTATACCATACAAATGCATACTATACCATGCAAATACATACTATACCATACAGATGCATACTATACCATACAAATGCATACTATACCATACAAATGCATACTATACCATACAAGTGCATACTATACCATACAGATGCATACTATACCATGCAAATACATACTATACCATACAAATGCATACTATACCATACAAGTGCATACTATACCATACAGATGCATACTATACAATACAAATGCATATTATACCATACAAATGCATACTATACCATGCAAATACATACTATACCATACAAATGCATACTATACCATGCAAATACATACTATAACATACAAGTGCCTACTATAACATACAAATGCATACTATACCATGCAAATACATACTATAACATACAAGTGCCTACTATAACATACAAATGCATACTATACCATACAAATGCATACTATACCATTAAAGTGTATCCCCAGGGTGCAAAATAAGACAAACTATAGCCAATGCTCGTGGGGACAATGCGCCTGTTCGTCTTTTCCAGCGATATTCACTCCCTTGGTTGGCATGAGCTCTTTTGGAAATATCAAAAGAATATGGCTTACTTCACGATGAAAAGTACCCCAAATTAAAAGACTATATGTCTATTTAATAACAAGACTTATTAAATAACTCAACATATTTATAGTTGTACTGTTTGTTCCCATCTATGTACTTACCATTTGCAACGCTGCATGAATTGTTTCCAACTGGTTAAAATAGGGAGAAAATGAGTTTTATACCAGTTGTTTAACAGATCTTCAGTTTTCTTCCTTAGGGAATAGGGTCCTTGAATGGACTAAAGATTAAAGTCTCAAGGTGCGAAAATGGGGCGAACCTGGCTGTGGGTCAAAAGTTTTGTATGTGAAGGTGGGAGGAGTAATAATGTGACCATTCTCCTCAGTACTAATATTGCTTTGACAAGATTTTTTCATTCTTGGTGATGAGGGTGGTGTTTTTCAGTACATCGGCTGTCATATGGTTTCAAGATCGGAATGGGAGATCTGTGGTCTGTCTGCAAGGGACTTACTTCATGACAGATGTTTGGATTTGAGTCAAGTTGCTCCAGAATGTCATAACATAAATAATAATCTGACCATTTATTCGGCACTCAACCGAACGTGACTGTGTTGCTCTTTAACACTGTTACGTTCAGACATGCTCAAGATGACTACTTATGCAGTTATCACCTGTTCCCATTGCTCTGTTTACTAGGTGAAATCACAGTCTAGTTATTTCATAGACACATTTTGAATTAGAAAGATGAAATTATCTTGTAAGATACAAAATATGTACCAAATATATAGAATACGTATTTATCTTTTAGGCATTATTTGATCAATATTATTTATAATCAACAAATTAACGAGTAGGTTAACATGGATAAGTGGAATCTCTCGGTGTTAGGATTTCAATTGCACTTATGGCTTTATTTAACCAGTCTACATAAATTGTCTGTTGTAATTGTATTTCCTGGAAGGTTTTTTAAGCCCTAGATCAGCGCGAATTTAAAATGAAATGACATTTTTCTAGCTCATGATATTCACAGGCATGAAATAATTTCGAGATTTCGTCCCTTGACCATTCACTTTCAAATTCACGCAACAAAAGAAAACGATTTTAACTGTCCGGACATGGTGACCGGATGCGGTTTACTTACTGACTGACGAGGGGGGGGGGCAAAGGGTAACAATCTGTTCAATGCTTATATTTTTTAACTTATAAAATAATAAATAATAATATTTGTTAAAAATTCAAACAATAAAACAACAGACTTATAAATGTTATTACTTTCAAATTCAAATATTCCAACTATTGCAATCTAAATATTTATTTACGAAACATGCATTCAAAATAAATTTCAAACATTATTCAGGATGTAGGCATTGATGTTTAAGAGGTGAATATTTAGACTTATCAGTGATCAGGCAACATCAAGGACCACAGTTTTAAAACAAGATATATTTATAACACTGGTATAGCATCTCATAACCTTCAAAAACACCTTGATGAGATCGAATATTGGGGCAACCAATGGCGGATCAAAGTTAATCAAGCAATATGTTCCCACTTTACTTTCACCCTTCGTCGCAAGTCTTGCCCAAAAGTTTCTTTTAATTCCATTCCTCTCGCTGTATCCTAAACAGTACGGTACTTAGGCTGTCCTGGAACCCTCATACGAGGCTAAAAAGACAAGAACTAAAAAGACCCTTTGGACAACTGTACAGACTACTTCAAAGGACATCCCATCTCTCAATAGAAAATAAATTACTAATCTACAAAGTTATACTTAAGCCGTAATAGAGCTATGGGGGACAGCAAAAAAGTCGAACATCAAGCGCATCCAATCCTTTCAATCAAAAGTCCTGAGAACAATAGTAAATGCCCCTTATTACATCAGCAACAAAACCCTTCATAACGATCTTAATATACCCTACATTCTTGAACTCATCCCATCCAAGTTCATGAAATTCCATAGGAACCTATCCAACCACCCTAATCCTCTAGCACAATCATTGCACTGCACCACTCATCCCTATAATCTTCCTCGGAGAGTAAAACGGCAGTGGTCTCGTGACCTGCTATAATTAAGTGATAGTGGGAGTCCTAGCAATGGCCAGTTTCTCCAACCATGTCCTGAGTGTCTGTGGCTCTCGCGCTCTTGGTCAGCCTCCACTGGCTCGTATCCGGTGACGCGGCAGACGGAGGAGCGTGGGGGACTGCCCAAGACTCACTTTCTCTTTCGCATGTGGATTTGGGGGGCCTCTGGGCTGTCTGTAAATATTGTATGGACGAGCGAGTGAATGATGAATTGTAAGTATTGTATGAATGAGAGCATTTATCTTAATTACTTATTGCCTAATAAGGTAGATTGTAATTTTAGCACAATAAACGATTAATAAGAAAAAGTGTATAAATTTGATTTATCTAGACTTACTTAAATAATTTGGAAATGTTATTACATAAACAGACCATTATTGTGTCGTGACAGGTTTCGTAATCAGCTGGGGAAGGAATAATAACCTATATCTGTTTTAAAGAAATTAGAAACATTTGGTGATTTCTTTACGTGTATAATTAAAAAAAATAATGTTATATTCTATTTATCAAACGTTTTAAATATGAAGGTTAACTGTATCGTTTTATAATTAGTCCGGATTCCCGCAATCTGTTGTGTAATGAACACATAACATTGTGTACATTTTAGGTGTTATGAGTTATACTTTTTTTTTTTTGAAAAATTTATGGGTTGTTTATACTATAAAGTAGTCTAATTGCAAAAATGTCATAAGTGAATAAATCGATGCCCATGGTCGTAATGGATCATCCCGTCCTGAAGAGAGTATCAATCTTGCATACGATTATTTTTGCTGTGGCCACTAAGTAATAAGAAGGAACTCTCCCTCTCAATCCCTAATGGGACTTGCAATTACTTCGTTTTATCCCGGCTCTCTTAATTAAGTATTCATGTCTCGCGAGAGCGTTATCTATCGAGAAACTCAGCTTTCAAAGTTAGAGGAAAAATACTGAAATTCATGAAGATATCTTCTTCCCAGCAGTTATTAAGTCCTCGATCCTTTTAGGTCACAGGCTCAAGTTACTTATAAGCTAACTTCAGTACGCCATCTTATTAGGAGATATATAGAAGCGTATAGTGAGAATATATGATTCCGAATCGACTAATAATAAATATTTGCAGATCTCTGCAGTGTTGGTTAAGGTACACTTGCGGAAAATAAATACACTAAAATCGTTTACTCTAGCTTTTAAGATTTATTACTTTACATCTAGGAAACTTTTTGAATAGTTTTCATATACAATCGAGAACAAATGAAAATACCGTCTTATTTATATATAACAACAACCTTATTATGATGAAATTACAATCTGCCTCATTGGGCAATAAGTAATTGTGATAAATGATCACATTCATACAGTATTTACAAACAGCCCAGAGACCTCCCGAGTCCACATAGTTGTCACCTGTCTCGTATGCGAAAGAGGAAGGGAAGTCCACTACGCTCCTCCGTCAGCCCCATCACCGGATACGAGCCAGTGGAGGCTGCCCAAGAGCACGAGAGCCACAGACGCTCAGGACATGATCCCACAGTATTTACAAACAGCCCAGTGACCTCCCGAGTCCACATAGTTGTCACCTCCCTCACGGGCGAAGGAGGAACCGGAGTCTTGGGAAATCCCCACGCTCCTCCTTCAGCCGCGTCACTGGATACGAGGAAGTAGAGGCTGACGATGAGCGTGAGAGCCACAGACGCTCAGGACATGGTTGGAGAAACTGGCCATTGCCAGGACTCCCCACTGTCACGAATTTATAGCAGGCCATGAGGCCACTGCCGTTTCAGTCAGGGATGAGGGGATGACAGGAAGGTATGAGTTCAAGAATGTAAGGTATATCAAGATCGTTATGAAGGGTTTTGTTGCTGACGTAATAAGGGGCATTTGCTGTTGTTCTCAGGACTTTTCATTGAAAGGATTGGATACGCTTGATGTTCGACTTTTTTGTTGTCCCCCATAGCTCTATTCCGTATGTCCAGATTGGCTTAAGTATAACTTTGTAAATAAGTAGTTTATTTTCTATTGAGGGATGGGATGTCCTTCGAAGTAGTCTGTACAGTTGTCCAAAGCGTCTGTTTAGTTCTTGTCTTTTTAGCCTCGTATGTGGGTTCCAGGTCAGTCTTTTGTCAAGATGGAAGCCTAAATACCGTACTGTCTCGGATACAGTGAGAGGAATGAAATTAAAAAAAAAACTAGTGGGTAGGACTTGCGGGAGAGGGTAAAGGTGGTGTGGGAACATTTTGCTTCATTAACTTTGATTCGCTTATTTAATAAATAATACATTTAAAGATATCCCAAAAAATCTTCTTGTCAACTCTTTATCAATTCCCTACAATACTCCTTGTAACAAAAAGCGACTAATATGGTTATCCATGATGTGTTTTAAATTGTACGGAATGAGGTCCTGGCATTGGTCAACTTTCTCTGTCATCCCCTGAGTGTCTGTGGCCCCCTCTTAGCAATATTCCGAAATCACCGGAAGGGGTTGCTGGGGTGGGGGGGATTGATTGCTCCCTGACCATTCCACCAGCTTGTTGCATGAATGGCCTCGGAAGCATGGATGCGAGGATGTTCATGAATGTTGGTGTTTGAGCTCCATAGACAGTAAATCAGTTTTGATTAGAAAAGTAATTCAAATTAAGAGTCTTTAGTGTTTTGTTTGAACTTAATTTTTGTTTGAGAGGATTTCAGCAATATTTTATTATTATTATTTTTTTTTTTTTATGGTAATGAGAGAAGTGGAAAATTTTAAAATTGTAAATTTCTTTTTTTTCTTTATCTTCTGATTGTTTCGGCTAGAGAAAATTAAGAAAAGCGTATGTAAATATTTTATACACGAACATATGTTTAAGATTAAAAAACAAAAGAAAGTGTAGGTTATGAAGTGTGTTTTGTTTTTTCTCTTGAACAGCAGTTTTCATTTTGTTACATCAACATACAGATAGTTTACATCAGGAGAAGATAGTTTGAAGTACTAGAAAGCTCGAGGAAGTGAAGAAATAGGACTTTGCGTATTAGAGGACAAGGAGCTTGGCTTAGTCAGTGTCGAAGATAGCAGAATACGGGCCTGTTCCCCTGCGAACAACAAGTCGTTGTTTACTACAAGTTTGGACTTCTCGGCCTATCTCATCTACAGATATCTCCGTGCGCATCGCCGCTCTGCAGTTGACTATACGCACTCTTCTCCGAAACATCGTATCGTGACTTTTTTCGTTATTTATTATACATTATATTTATAACTGTTAAATTGCTGATCAGTTATTTTTTTTAATAAAATGAATAGTTATTTATATATTATTTTTGGTACTTTGTTTAATGTTTATGCCTTACTGTTGGCAATTTTGTAACGCTAACCGACTCAATCCAACATCCAGCTTCTCACGACGTAACCGGCGCAATTGTCTGGTGTTTGGGGAATTCTCGATTATCAAGAGCGTGAACAGTTGGTGTGAATAATGTTAAAATATTTATATTTATTTTGAAAACTCTTTCATGAAGATATTGTCTCCTCTGGGCCGGTTGGAAATATTACGTCCTGAGGAAACAGCCTAGTGCGAAGTTCGGAAAATTAACAGCAGAAATAACTCACGAGACCTCCGCTGGGGAGGAACTGAAATAAATCTCTGCGGACTGTTTCTGAATGTTTTCAAGCCGGGTCTTTGCCTCAAGTTCAACTATAGATCATCTGCCTGAGGTCGGCAAGTTAAAACCAGGTTAACTTTCTGCGGTGTAGCGGCTGAGATGAATCTTAGAATGGCGCCACTTTGTAAATCATAATTGTGGCGGTCCTTCCCTTGTATAAAATAACCCTTGCTATTTAACACTTAACAGGAAGAGATAATTATGTCAGATCTCAGGGTGGAATTCCTTCTGCTACTTGCACTCCATGTTGGTAGCTACCTCGGGATTACTGAGGTCGTCAATGGGCAGCATTGAGGAAGGATGGTATCAGGAATAAGAACATAGTGTGTTCTTAGGAGCAAAGGGGATCGAGAACTGGCGAGGGGCAGGAGTGTTAGTTGAAACCTTCATCTTTAAGCAACTTGTCAACGCCAAATATATATTTAAACGACTTTTTGAATAGACTGACTGCCAGTTTCCTGCATTGGATTCCCCATGTCAGAGACAACCTTCTTCAATATTTAACTTGATTTCTCAATTTATGAGGGGGGGTTACAACCTTTGGGGCAGCTGTTTAACTATAAAAGAATTACCACTATTTTAAATTGAGTATCAAATTGAAGATCTCGACGTATGGCCAAGGCAACATTCGTACGTAGCCTACTTTTCAAATGCCTCTTTGATATCACCTCTCACAATGTTGTCAATCAAGTGTTTTATATCGCACAAGGGTCTCCTAAATATCGTTTCTCTCGTCGGCGTTGTAAATACGCAATAAAATTGAACAAATTTATATGAATTTAAAAATGAAAACATTTTGTGATATGCGCAATGTAAGTAAATGTAGGAAGAAAGGAAAGGAATTGGTGGAAACAGGGTAAGTTCATATATAAAAGAGTTGTTAAAGAATCGAAGTATTTTAGTAGTCAATTAATATTTTAAGATGGAGTAAGAGAAAATGGGAAATGGAGTCGGTATAGTTTGTGCGTAATTCCTTGCATTTGACATGGATTTTTTTCAATGATTTTCTAGGAAAATAAATCTATTTTTTTTACTGTAATTATCTTTTCTTAATTACTTTACTAATAATTTTGGTCGTTTGTCTAGGAATATCTCCCTTGAGTAAAGAGTTGATTTGAATTTACTTTTAGTTAGGGTTAGTTAATAGACAAGAGGATGCAATAATAATATTCAATAATAGATAGGAAAGCTTTACAACGAACTGCTTTAATTAATAATTTGAAATTTCCATTTATTATATACATAGAAATTGACTTTAAATGAAGACTAAAGTAATATTATAAATGAAAATTATATTACAAAAAAAGTTTATCAATCTAACTGGTTAAAATAAGAAATTGAAAACCTGGTGAATAAAATTGCTCGTTTACTCATTTAAGAAGTCCTTAACATCGGAGGCTGTATCTCTTGAAGGCGTCCTCTGGTCTTGGAGATGGAGTGTAGCCAGAAGAACGTCTGGTGCTGAAGACGGACCACCACCGAAGACCAAACTCCTCCGGTCTTGTTTACCCTCTCGCTATTTCGCCCTAGTTCCCCAATTGCATTGGTAGTTATTTATCCCTCCATATGGCGGGGTTTAAAAATAGTTAGGTAGGCTTGGTCACTACTCCCATCTGATGTGAGAATTGGACTCAATATAAATCCCCCCCCCCACCCCCTTAACCCTATATATATGTATATGTAATTTATAAATTAATAATTATAAACAGCAATATAAATTAGCTGTGGGTGGATCCTTCTACTGCATAGAACTTATGCATTTTAAGGAGTGCATAACTTAAAAACTAACATTATCTTTTTATTGTTAAAATTATATAAACTAAAACATAGGAGATGGGGCTCACCTTCGGGTTACAAAAAGGGACTAATACTACACTTACATACTAACTTAAAAACTAGAACGTTCCTGCATCGATCTGCGTTCTGTCATCGATAGGGGAACGGAGCGGGGGTTATCGTGTTAAACACTGGGTTTGTCATATGTTGTTGGAAGTCAAAGAATTTGATATGTCTACGTTGAATGAACTCATCCACCGTAGGCAGCTCAAAGACCTCGTGAAGCTCACTGTTGCTCCGCTGCTCGAATGAAGTACCTCTGACCACTTTCATCAGTATACCGTTTTGGTATTGTTTTACTCGCCGTGCGGTCGTTTCCGTCAGATGACTAAAAAGCTGTGCACTATACAGCAGAGTACACTCTTATATATCATGAGCTTGAGGTGCAGTGATAGATTGGGGGAAGTCAGTAAGTGTGGTCAGATCAGTTCAAAACATAATACTAAGACGTCATTCTTCCGGTTCCTGCACTCAACTCTTGTAGCGAAACCCCGTCATAAATACAACTTTTAGGAGTTCTAATTCTAATTCTAATTATAAATGAAGATAAGATAATTTAAAGATTTTTATTATGGGAAGAAACCTTTCAGTTCAAATAATAATAATAATTATATTTGTAAATAAAGTATACTCTCTTTAATTTGAATTTGCCACGCTGCTTCTACTGAGCACCACTAGATAGAGCTATCAGCAATATTCTAAAAAGTGAGAGGATAGAGAAAGGTTACATTAAGTAACTAAAGTTGTAATTAGAATGTGAATATAGAAGTGATAGTTATAAACTGTAATTGTCGTTTCTTTGTTTACAGGTAAGATTGTGTAAATAATATGCATAATTGTTATAATATAATATATAGTGAATAAAATTGCTTGCTTTGTTTAAAGAGAAACTGATTTCAGTTTATTCACCCCACCTTAAATAATTGTCTTATGTATATAATTATGTATATATGTAAATATTATGCCGGTATTTGTATGAACACAATAGAATATAACCTGTAGAGTAAATTAAGGCACAGCCTCTTTGATGAGAGAAGCCATCACAATCAAAGCCCCCTCACGAGAACTGGTCTCCTCGGATTCATCACGGCAGATGATTCGGTACAGAACCTCTACAAATATTATTAATATTACTAACGTTAATGTAGCTAACCCCTCGTGGCCGTTATTTACTAAAGGGCAGAGAGAGCTAGCTCGAAGGCAAACAGAGGGCTCGAGCCCGCTCAGAAAATACACTTTCCTCCAGCTCAGCCCTTTGTATATGTAGTTCTTCTACTTTCGTGTCTTGATTAACTTTGCTTTAACTTATAATTTAAATATGTGCGTTGATACTTAGGCTCTCTTATTACTTATAAAATGGCATTTATTTAAAATTTCCCGGGTGGAAAACAATATTTTTGGAGTGAAATAAATTATCTCACTGTCAGTTTTATTGTTAGTCGTGAGGTTAGGCTGCTGACAACAGGGCGATGTTTTAATCAAGTTATTTTTTTTAGTATGTATATAACTTCTTTATCGTACTAAATTTGATAAATAAGATTGTGGCTTTTTAAGTTCTTTCAAATAACATTCCATACTAATATTATTTTGAATAGGTTTCCAAGCATTAGTACCCCTGGTTCCTATATTTATGTCCTTGATGTTGTAGATTTCATAAAATTGTTTTGCTGTCCCCCACAGCTCTATTCCGTATGTCCAGATTGGCTTAAGTATAAATCAAGGTATTATTGGACAAATTTCGACATACTTATTACATAAGCTTGCAGTAGGTCCTGATAACAAGATAAGAATTCAGGGGGTTCTAGATTAATTTGACATGGAGATTCTAGATGTAAGATGTAAAATGTAATTGTTTAGACTTCAAAAAGGGCAGTTGTACTTAAAACTCGACGGAGAATTGTTAATTATGGACAATGGAGTGAAATAGTATCGAGATCATGGTTAAACGTTTGTACATATGAGGAAAGCATATGGCTAAACTAACAATGATATTCGAGTATTATTGTCATAATATTTGCATCAAATAACATTCCCAATGTCATCTATGATTTAGTGCATGCATTAGCCACCAAGCTAACATTGCAATTAATTTGCATTATTTATAATAAATTCAATGTTTTCAATCGAAGAACCGGAGATATAAGCTTTTAAATAATAAATAATTTTGAGTAAAACAGATATTTTTTTGGTTTTGTCGGTTGTGGAAGGATATAATTGAATAAACAATCTGTGGTTTATTCATAATCAAACGTTTTCGATAGTTAAAAAAAGTACAAAGGCAATATGGGGTCTCGGACCCAGGACTTTGGCAATAGTTACCTTCTTGGACCAAACTCTTGCAGTGATTGTACACGCACCTCCGCCTTCGAGTCCTCATCCTAACGGCGTAGTTTTTCTTTGGATAACAATTATTAAGAATAGAATTATAGATGTAAACTTGTCTGGTGAGAACTTTTTTTACTTAAGATGGACTCACAGTCGTCTTCGGGTGCTAAACTGATTCTTGGAGAAAATAATGAATGTAAAATATTTGATCGATTGTTCACTATTTTCCACCGTTCATTTGTTAAACAGCTGATGACCACGTTTATTCTCTGATGAAAGTACTAGTAATGATAATAAAAATACTGAGAACAGAAACTGTTGTGTAGCTGTTTTTACTTTTAAAAAAACCCACAAACATGTGAAGTTTCTTAAGCCGTAAAAAACAAATGTGTAAAATATTCATATTTTTTCTTAATCCTATTTATTACACTGAACTAAATAATGTTACATATCTTCAAGCAAAATTAAAATTATCGATTTATTTTCCCCAGCTAGGAAAATCGTCAAAATAGTTGAAACATTACATTTATTACATTAGCACGTGCTACTGTATTTTTTGTTGTTAACATTATTTTAGCATTATGATGGCCAGAGGCTACTAATCTCAATTAGGTTTTTACAAAGTTTAGTTAAATATAATAAATACTTGGAAGTAGATTTTTCACATTATTTAAGTTTTACTCCTGTGACTATATTTGAGCAGGCTTTATGAAAACACCAAAACGTTCAAGTTAATAATATAATACAAGACACAAATTACAGATAGACATAC